>SJYC01021686.1:0-19334 GCA_006408675.1 Madoqua kirkii | reverse complement strand
TGGATATATCTTTCCTATTCTCCTTCGCCTTTTATGATTTTTCTTTCTCAGCTATTTGTAAGGCCTCCTCGGATAACCATTTTGCCTTTTTTGCATTTCTTTTTTCTTGGGGATGGCCTTGATCACTGCCTCTGTACAATTTCATGAACCTCTGTCCATAGTTCTTCAGGTACTCTATCAGATCTAGTCCCTTAATCTATTTCTCACAGCCACTGTATAATTGTAAGGGATTTGATTTAGGTCATACCTGAATGGTCTAGTGGTTTTCCCTACTTTCATCAATTTAAACCTGAATTTGGCAATAAGGAGTTCATAATTTGAGCCACAGCCAGCTCCTTGTCTTGTTTTTGCTAACTGTATAGAGCTTCTCCATCTTTGGCTGCAAATAATATAATCAATCTTTTTCTGTATTGACCATCTGGTGATGTCTATGTGTAGAATCTTCTCTTGTCTTGTTGGAAGAGAGTGTTTGCTTTGACCAGTGAATTCTCTTGGCAAACTCTGTTCACCTTTGACCTACACACTTTTTATTCCAAGGCCAAATTTGCCCGTTACTCCAGGTATCTCATGACTTCCCACATTTGCATTCCTACTCTTGCTTTCCAGCACAAGCTGCAATCTGTGTTTGGCTGTAACCCAGGGGCAACATCAGAAACAGGGGAGAATGACCACCTTAACTCACTGGGCCTGCCGTACTGAAGTAGAGAAGAATTCTGAGAAGAAGGTAGAAAGTGAGGAAGACACAATTCAAGACAGAAGTCAAGACAATGAGGACACTGGAGACTCTAAGGATATGTACCTCACCCTTATGGAAGAAAGATTGCTCCTGGGACTAAAAGATAAAGAGGTTTACATATTTTTCTGGAATGACTGCATATCATCTGGCCTATGAGGTGGCATCCTGATAGAGCTGGCCATGCGAGGTCAAATCTGTCTAGAACCCCACCATGTGTAAGAGGCAACTACTAGACAGAAAGGTAACACTAAAGTCAGACAGCCCAACAGGTGATGTTTCAGTGGATTAAACTCTCAAACACATCAAAGCAACTGAGCCCAAAGAAACTGTCCAAACATGGATAAATCTACTCATCACTGCTTCAACTGGTGGGGATTGAAACAGTTGCAGCCTTTAGCTGTATGTCAGTAATCAGAAGGTACAATCCATAACCAGAACACTGATCCTGAGATTTCAAAGACAGCGTCCTTATTCCCGACCCTGACTCCAGCAGGCTACACCAGAAATTGATACTGATCACAATTTGCCAACCTAGCTCCCCCTGGAACCTACAAGTGTTTGTGGAGACTCAAGAGTTCCAAAAATAGTCATTTTGGGAGATTCTACTAGTATAGTTAGTGTCTAGGTGGAGAAATGAACTTCTAATGCTTGCTGCCATGATACCAGATGTAATCTATCAATGATTAACATTTTAAAGAACCTTATCAACTATAATCAGTTGGACCACATGATCACATGGACCACCTTTGTTTAACTCAATGAAAGTATGCGCCAGGCCATGTAGGGCCACCTAAGATGGATGGACATGGTGGAAAGTTCTGACAAAACATCGTCCACTGGAAAAGGAAACAGAAAAACACTTCAGTATTTTTGCTTTGAGAACCCCATGAACACTATGAAAAGGAAAAAAGATAGGACACTGAAAGATGAACTCTCCAGTTCATCTTGGTACGTGCCCAATTGTATTGGTAAAGTCACTCAGTCATGTCCGACTCTTTGCAACCCCATGGACTGTAGCCTACCAGGCTCCTCTGTCCATGAGACTTTCCAGACAAGAGCACTGGAGTGGGGTGCCATAAATGTCATCATATTGGTAGATGCCCAATATGCTACTTGAGATCAGTGGAGGTATAACTCTAGAAAGAACGAAGAGACAGAGCCAGAGCAAAAACAACACCCAGCTGTGGATGTGACTGGTGATGGAAGCAAAATCTGATGCTATAAAGAGCAATATTGCATAGGAACCTGGAATGTTAAGTCCATGAATCAAGACAAATTGGAAGTGGTCAAACAGGAGATGGCAAGAGTGAACATCAACATTTTAGGAATCAGCAAACTAAAATGGACTGGAATGGGTGAATTTAACTCAGATGATCATTATATCTACTACTGTGGGCAAGAATCCCTTAGATAAAATGATGTAGCCATCATAGTCAACAAGGGTCCAAAATACAGTACTTGGATGCAATCTCAAAAACAACAGAGTGGTCTCTATTCATTTCCAAGGCAAACCATTCAATATCACAGTAATCAAAGTCTATGCCCTGACCAGTAATGCTGAAGAAGTTGAAGTTGAAAGGTTCTATGAAGACCTACAAGACCTCCTATAACTAACACCCCCCAAAAAGAAGTTTTAATGTATTACTTACTAAAGTATTAAATGCAGTGTAAATCTTTGCCAAGATCCTATAAGAAAATTATTGATGAATTAGCAGGCTCTGTATTGATCAACTCAGTGCCATGCCTCTACATCTCATGGAGTATTTGATTGCTCTGAGAATTTTTGCCCTGCCCACAATGTTACCCACAATGACTTCCCTGGGGGCTCACATGGTAAATAAAGCATCTGGCTACAATGCAGGAGACTCAGGTTCGATCCCTGGGTTGGGAAGATCCTCTGGAGAAGGAAATAGCAACCCATTCCAGTACTCTTGCCTGGAAAAATCCCATGGACAGAGGAGTATGGTAGGCTACAGTCCATGGAGCTGCAAAGAGTCGGACATGACTGAGTGATTTACTTACACAATGCTGCAGGGGCTTCCCTTGTAGCTCAGTGGTAAAGAATAGGCCTGTAATGCAGGAGACCTGAGTTCAGTTCCTGGATCAGGAAGATCCCCTGAGAAGGGAATGGCAACCCACTCTAGTATTTTGCCTGGAGAATTTCATGGATAGAGGAGCCTTGTGAGTTATAGTCCATGGGGTCACAAAGAGTCAGATACAAGTGAACAACTAACACACACACACACACACACACACACACACACAATGTTGCAAGTAGTCCTGTTTCCAGAGAGAAAGAACAGCAAGACCTTTCATCAGTAATCTACAAGATCAGAAATAAGCCTGAATTGCTTCTCCTACCTTGATGTTTTAACTACTTTCTAGTAAGTAATCTTCCACCTCATTCACCTATATTAAAGGGAGTATTTAAACCACATTTCCAATAATATTCTAGTCTTTAATAGCTCCTTTTATCTAAGTAGATTGGACATCATATATATAATTAGTTCATGTAATTTTGATTATGTGTGTGATTTTTAAAAAGCACATAACATTTTGCATATGTACTTTGATGTGTATGTTACATATAATGTTTATTATATACATTATCTTATATATTTTGTATATATATTATGTGCACATACTCAGTCATGTCCAAATCTTTGTAACCCCTTGGACTGCAACCCTCCACTCTTCTCTGTTCATGGGATTTTCCTGGTAAGAATACAAGAGTGGGTTACCATTTCTTCCTCCAGGAGATCTTCTGCACCCAGAGATCTAACCTGCATTTCTTGCATCTCCTGCATTGGCAGGCAGACTATTTACAACTGAGCCACCTGGGAAGTCCATTATGTATTTATAGATTAAAATTAATTTATAGGGCCATATAAATCACATTATGATCACTAAGCTTTATGGGCCAATAAGATATTGTCAAACTCAGTGTTGACTAATTGCATTTTGCCTTGTGTGCTCAATTTATAACCTAATTTCTGACACAACATGTTGCTTATTAATTTTCCATTTTTCTTGTCATGAGTTGGCACAATGTTGTTTTACCATTTTTATAATGTTGAATTCCCAACAATATTGTTTTAGTGGCTTAAAATAGCACAGACTTTTTCTGTTACAATTCTGTAGGTCAAAAGTATGACAACAGTCTCATCTGGCTAAAATAGAAGTGTTGCCAGTGTGCATTTCTTTGAGTATCTTCTAGGTAGGACTCATTTCCTTGACTTTTCTAGCTTCTAGAGTCACCTGTATTCCTTGGCTAACTTCCCCTTATATCTTTGAAGCCAGTAATGGCAGTTAGACTCATTTTCATGTTGCATTACTCTGACCTTCTCTCCTGCAACCCTCTCCCACTTTTAAGAACCTGAGAAGTCACTCTGGGCTTGCCCATATAATAAGTAATCATTTCCTTATCCCAAGGTCTATACCCTTAGTCATATCTTTGAAGCCAGTAATGGCAGTTAGACTCATTTTCATGTTGCATTACTCTGACCTTCTCTCCTGCAACCCTCTCCCACTTTTAAGAACCTTAGAAGTCACTCTGGGCTTGCCCATATAATAAGTAATCATTTCCTTATCCCAAGGTCTATACCCTTAGTCATATTTGCATAGTTCCTTTTGCCATCTAAGGTAACATGCTCTGGAAATTAGGACATAAGTCCTTTAGTTCAGTTCAGTCGCTCAGTCGTGTCTGACTCTTTGTGACCCCATGAATCACAGCATGCCAGGCCTCGCTGTCCATCACCAACTCCCAAAGTTCACTCAAACTCACATCCATCAAGTCAGTGATACCATCCAGCCATCTCATCTTCGGTTGTCCCCTTCTCCTCCTGCCCCTAACCCCTCCCAGCATCAACGTCTTTTCCAATGAGTCAACTCTTCGTATGAGGTGGCCACAGTACTGGAGTTTCAGCTTTAACATCATTCCTTCCAAGGAAATCCCAGGGCTGATCTCCTTCAGAATGGATTGGTTGGATCTCTTTGTAGTCCAAGGGACTCTCAAGAGTCTTTTCCAACACCACAGTTCAAAAGCATCGATTCTTCGGTGCTCAGCCTTCTTCACAGTCTGACTCTCACATCCATACATGACTACTGGAAAAACCATACCCTTGACTAGACAGACCTTAGTCGGCAAAGTAATATCTCTGCTTTTGAATATATTATCTAGGTTGGTCATAACTTTTCTTCCAAGGAGTAAGCGTCTTTTAATTTCATGGGTGCAGTCACAATCTGCAGTGATTTTGGAGCCCCAAAACATAAAGTCTGACACTGTTTCCACTGTTTCCCCATCTATTTGCCATGAAGTAATGGGACCAGATGCCATGATCTTCGTTTTCTGAATGTTGAGCTTTAAGCCAACTTTTTCGCTTTCATCTTTCACTTTCATCAAGAGGCTTTTTAGTTCCTCTTCACTTTTTGCCATAAAGGTGGTGTCATCTGCATATCTGAGCTTATTGATATTTTTCCCAACAATCTTGATTCCAGCTTGTGTTTCTTCCAGTCCAATGTTTCTCATGATGTACTCTGCATAGAAGTTAAATAAGCAGAGTGACAATATACAGCCTTGACGTATTCCTTTTCCTATTTGGATCCAGTCTGTTGTTCCATGTCCAGTTCTAACTGTTGCTTCCTGATCTTCATACAGATTTCTCAAGAGACAGGTCAGGTGGTCTGGTATTCCCATCCCTCTCAGAATTTTCCTTTAAGAGTCATTATTCTGTCTACCTTCTCCATTGTATGTTTCTAGCCAATATAGTTACTGTGGAATTTGTGTTGTCTTGCCTCTCACAAGAACTAATAGGGAGTATTGCCCTTTAGCTGAAGACACATTTTTATCTACTCTACTTTCTGCTAAATTTCCTTGTTCACCAGCATGTACCATTTCCCAAGGTCTGCTTCTTAGGGCTTCTCAAGTCCCTGGTGCTGCCTCAGAAAGGTGACAGTATTTGACTTCTCCAGAATAGTAACCAATCTCTGCTGTACCCTCAGGTTTCTCAGACACTTCTATAATGTATGTTTCATCCAAGTTTTCTGACTATTTTATTTCAAACCTCCATCATGTTGAGGTCACTTACATCACCTCTGTGATGATCACTGTGATATGTCTCAATTTCTCTTCAGCACAGGACCTGTAACTCAGCTGCCTGGAGTGTGGTTGGCAGACATTATTTAGTTGTCAGTCCCAATTCAGCTGCCTCTTGGGGTGGCACTCATGTCATGATTTGTTGTCAGGAGGGGTATGAGGCCTAGCTCAGAACAACCCTGAAAGTCAACTCTAGTTCCCAAGTGTTCCATGGGATAGGCTAAGTCTGTAATTAAATCTCAGTTACACTTGGACTTCACCTGCTACTCTGTGCTGCGTCCTTCCTTTGCATAAATAGAGTTTGATCCCAAGAGAATTCAATTAAACATTCTAGTGGTAAGAACCCACCTGTCAATGGGACACATAGGAGGCATGGTTCAATTCCTGGGTGAGGAAGATGCCCTGGAGGAAGGCATGCAACGCACTCCAGTATTCTTGCTTGGAGAATCCCATGGACAGAGGAGCGTGGTGGGCTGTAGTCCATGGAGTCACAGAATTGGACACAACTTAGGTGACTTAACACACGTGTGCTCAAACAATTATAGTATCTGTTTGAGAGCTGGCTTTATAGAGAACCCAAATTGTAACACCCTCTCAGACAATGAGCTGCCTTTTGTGCTACCACATATTTTTATTTTTCTCATAAATTTCAATTCAAGTATTTTTCCTTAAGATCTTTCATAACCTTTCTAGGTCAACAGAATTATTCTTCCCATGCTCTCCCATATCTTACAACGTAAGAACTTTGTCATAAGAGGTTAAATACTAAATAGGAAATATTTGTATTTCTCTTTGCCTATCATAGTATGAGATCTCTGAGAACAGGCATTTTGTCTCTGTCTTGTTAACTCTCCAATGTCTAACAGAGAGATTGGCATAGAAATGCTTAATAAATATTTTTAATAACTGCATGAATAAGTCACTTCTGAATTTACTGAAATCCTGATATAGTTAGGATTATCATATTAGTATTCATACTAAATTGGCACAACATATAAAATCTTCTTTGCACTAAATATATACTCTACCCTTGCTCTATCACCACACAATCATAATTTAGGAAAATAAAGAGCTCATAGACCATGATCAGGCTTCCCAGTTGGCATTAGTGGTAAAGAAGCTGCCTGCCAGTGCAGGAGACATAAGAGACATGAGTTTGATCCCTGGGTCAGGAAGATCCCCTGGAGGGGGGCATGGCAACCCACTTCAGTATTCTTATCTGGAGAATCCTGTCAACAGAGGAGCCTGGTGGGCTATAGTCCATAAGGTTGCAAAGAGTTGGACACAACTAAAGTGGCTTTGCATGCACACTGTGATCAGTAGATTATATTTCTACCATTTAGAGTACTTTTTTCAATTCTTCTACCTAATTTTTCTTACAGGTTGTTCCCTACTTCTCAATTACATTGTCTTTCCTGTCTATCTATCTATATAGGTTGCACCTGCCAGGGTCCAATTATCAGGAGATAATCAAATCTGTAATGCACAATCAATCATAGAAAAATCACTTGAGCTTCCCTTGAGTAGAAGTGGGGTTCTTTATATTCTTAATGGGCCTGCTTTCTTGGAGAAAGATTTGTAGTCAACCAGTAAGAGTGGAATATCAATAAGAGTCTGTCTTGCCCACTTAAAAGTGTTCTCAAGCCTCTAGGTCACTACAGCTTTTCTCTTAACTTTGTTTCTAAAATTAATGTAAAGCACTGGAAAAGAAATGTCCATATTAGACTCAGAAACAGGTATGAGAGGTATATGCTGCTTCATGGAGCCTCACAACAATGATCTCTTCTAGAATGACTGCTTTGTTGTCAACTTGGTTTTTACCTAGATTGTAAGTGTTTATACTGAGACTGCATTTCAAGTCTGGCAAAAGTGACAGCATTTTTCTCTTCACATTACCCTCAAAGTTTAAGAATGTTGCTTTTAAATGTAATTGTATAGGCTAAGTCTGTAATTAAATCTCAGTTACACTTGGACTTCACCTGCTACTCTGTGCTGCGTCCTTCCTTTGCATAAATAGAGTTTGATCCCAAGAGAATTCAATTAAACATTCTAGTGGTAAGAACCCACCTGTCAATGGGACACATAGGAGGCATGGTTCAATTCCTGGGTGAGGAAGATGCCCTGGAGGAAGGCATGCAACGCACTCCAGTATTCTTGCTTGGAGAATCCCATGGACAGAGGAGCGTGGTGGGCTGTAGTCCATGGAGTCACAGAATTGGACACAACTTAGGTGACTTAACACACGTGTGCTCAAACAATTATAGTATCTGTTTGAGAGCTGGCTTTATAGAGAACCCAAATTGTAACACCCTCTCAGACAATGAGCTGCCTTTTGTGCTACCACATATTTTTATTTTTCTCATAAATTTCAATTCAAGTATTTTTCCTTAAGATCTTTCATAACCTTTCTAGGTCAACAGAATTATTCTTCCCATGCTCTCCCATATCTTACAACGTAAGAACTTTGTCATAAGAGGTTAAATACTAAATAGGAAATATTTGTATTTCTCTTTGCCTATCATAGTATGAGATCTCTGAGAACAGGCATTTTGTCTCTGTCTTGTTAACTCTCCAATGTCTAACAGAGAGATTGGCATAGAAATGCTTAATAAATATTTTTAATAACTGCATGAATAAGTCACTTCTGAATTTACTGAAATCCTGATATAGTTAGGATTATCATATTAGTATTCATACTAAATTGGCACAACATATAAAATCTTCTTTGCACTAAATATATACTCTACCCTTGCTCTATCACCACACAATCATAATTTAGGAAAATAAAGAGCTCATAGACCATGATCAGGCTTCCCAGTTGGCATTAGTGGTAAAGAAGCTGCCTGCCAGTGCAGGAGACATAAGAGACATGAGTTTGATCCCTGGGTCAGGAAGATCCCCTGGAGGGGGGCATGGCAACCCACTTCAGTATTCTTATCTGGAGAATCCTGTCAACAGAGGAGCCTGGTGGGCTATAGTCCATAAGGTTGCAAAGAGTTGGACACAACTAAAGTGGCTTTGCATGCACACTGTGATCAGTAGATTATATTTCTACCATTTAGAGTACTTTTTTCAATTCTTCTACCTAATTTTTCTTACAGGTTGTTCCCTACTTCTCAATTACATTGTCTTTCCTGTCTATCTATCTATATAGGTTGCACCTAGCCAGGGTCCAATTATCAGGAGATAATCAAATCTGTAATGCACAATCAATCATAGAAAAATCACTTGAGCTTCCCTTGAGTAGAAGTGGGGTTCTTTATATTCTTAATGGGCCTGCTTTCTTGGAGAAAGATTTGTAGTCAACCAGTAAGAGTGGAATATCAATAAGAGTCTGTCTTGCCCACTTAAAAGTGTTCTCAAGCCTCTAGGTCACTACAGCTTTTCTCTTAACTTTGTTTCTAAAATTAATGTAAAGCACTGGAAAAGAAATGTCCATATTAGACTCAGAAACAGGTATGAGAGGTATATGCTGCTTCATGGAGCCTCACAACAATGATCTCTTCTAGAATGACTGCTTTGTTGTCAACTTGGTTTTTACCTAGATTGTAAGTGTTTATACTGAGACTGCATTTCAAGTCTGGCAAAAGTGACAGCATTTTTCTCTTCACATTACCCTCAAAGTTTAAGAATGTTGCTTTTAAATGTAATTGTACATGGGCATATTTTGAAATGTAAAATTTCAAACTAAGTTGAACTATACAAAAACATGTGTTGGGTATTTCATATAGCATGAAAATAAGAACTGTGATCCCCAAATATTATGTAATTATCTTATTTAAATAGGTATAATGTATTTATTAAATTGAAATATTACTCTACACAGTAACACTGAAGTCAGAACTAGAGGGAGATAAACAAATATAAAATTTGATAAACAGACTTCCAAAGAATAGAATTGATTTACACAGAAAACACTGAATTATTAAGAAAAATGGCAATCAGAACTAATTTACAAGATTGAAGATCCCTTCAGCTGGACATGAAATTATTGCTGTAACAGTCACAGAGTGTTTGGACAGAGAAATAATCTGTTGCGGAATGAGCTAGAGATAATGATGAGTCTGGTGATGAATGATGTTGGAGGAATTATATTTTTTCTCTTTCAAGATGGGACCTCAGATGGTATCGCTGACTTCTGAATATAAGAATAGTAGAAAATAAGAATTGGTGGCCTAAAATTCTTTCCATGCTAATTACAAATTTGTCTTACAGATTCGTTCTCTTCATAGAGACCTTGGTATTAGTACCTTTCTCTTTTGGACTCAGAAGCTGCATGGCACCTCACCAAAGCAGGCTCCTTATTTATAAATTATGATTTTCAGAATCACCTAGCCATACTTGTTCTGGAATTGTTACATCAAGGACATTCAAGGATGTCCTAACTGTGTTTCAAGATAAATTTTAAAAAATAGAAGTATACTTTATATTTGCTTTCTGATTCCTTATATCATCTTCCAGCTGAATGGAACACACGTGGTTAGATTTACTAGTGCACATCAACTTACTACTCATTTAAAATAAATTAATTAGCACAATGAAAATCTTATTTGGTAATGCCCTAATCAGCTGTGTCTGACTCAGTCACTCAAGAACAACATCTTAGGGAAACAATATTCACAGTAAACTATCTTAGAAAATTATAGCATTTAGAGATTTTAAAAACAAATTCAGGATTCATTTTGAACAATTTGCATTATTTTATTATCTCTTCTTATAAAAATAACATATCGGAAACTTAAAATTGAATGGCATGTGAAATATTTGGCATAGAGTCAATGCTAAAAAATAAGTTATCTTCCCTTTAGGGTCCCAACACAAATAACATTTGTATTTGAGGACGTGCAAATTTGATCATACTTGATAGCATCATAGGATGGATCACTATGGTTAAATTGGAATATACAGACCAGAATCAAAACATAAAGTTGTCATTTGCTTGTGAAGGGGAAGAGAAGAAGCCTCAAAAACCTGGTCTAGGACAAAGGTGGGAAATAAAGAGCCAAGGATAGTGGCCATTTGGATAAAGAGTAATTTTTAAATATCAGTTCTCCACACTTGTGGAGTTTTTAATAGATGTTCTTTTATAACTTCATGTTTAATATGACAATCCATAATTTAATACTATATTTTGTTAATCTACTCATCAAATACTTATTGAAAATTATCAAGAAAAGGATTGGACATGATAATACAGTTACACTCCTGAAGAAGTTTATAGTCTGTAGGTGAAATGGCATGGACCACACTAACAGAGAAAGAGAAATAAAAGGATATAAGATAGGACAGAAGGATAAGCAGAGTTAAAGAAGTATTCCTGGATGCTTCATGGGATTTGAACATGTGCTTGAAAAATATGTATTATTTTGACATACAAGCATTAAGGTCATGTCAACCAGCAGATGCAACACAAATCAAAGCATTTAGCATGTTCAGGGAAAACCAAGCAGTGTAATTTCGGTACCAAATACTTGAAATGTAGTCTTATAAAATGGTCCATTTTAACATCAGATTTTTCAACAATTTGGAATGAGTCTAGATTTTTTTTTTTTTTTGATAAAACAGAATTACTGATGATCTAGGAAGGAAGAACATGTGGACATGATCAAAATGGTAATTTGTGAACATGATCAAAATGGTAACTTATAAAGGAGATTGTGGTAATTTCCTGAAGGTTGAACTAAACAGTGAAATGGACAAAAGACAAGGGAGCAGTTAGCAATAATCCAGGTGTTAGGAAGTCAGAAACTTAAACTAGAATGAGGAATCACAAAGAGATTTCTGGCAAAAATAGGAAAAATGAATAAAACAAGACTTGCAACTCACTGAATTTAAGGGTCAGTGCTAAGAGTAAAGGAGTAATGAATGAATAACTGGAGTTTGCAAGGTCATTACTAATAAGAAAACACAGAAGCCACAGTATGGCTTGGGCTTGAGAGGGAGGTTTGGAGTCATTGTACAGATTTAGGAATTTAAACAGAGATGGTAACTAAGCCAGTGCAATTACAAAAGCAGCAAGGAAATGTCTATAGGGAGAAGAGAAACGGCCTCAACGGAAGTAAGAGACAGTAGCTTGGGAGGTAAAAAGGAGCTGAAGTGATCAGAACAGTATAGAGAGAACCTAACTAAGCACAGCATCGAGCAAGAGTTTTGTTAAAGGTGACTTGGTGAATAATGGAGATGCTGCATATAATTAACGTGCTGCTGGAGCAAAGAGCATCCGCTCAGCAACATTGATGTGCCTATTGTACACTCATCTCTGACTTTCAGGGTGCTTTCTTCTGTCCACTCTGAGCCTGTGCACTGTCCTCTTGTGTCAGCATTTCCCTGGCATGTGAAAAGATCATTTATTCACTCATTTAATCACCACTTTTGTAAGTCATATATTGGATAAAGACAAACAAGAGTCTGAACGAGCTACTTAGACAAGACCTCTGGGTGTAATTATTTGTGATTTCTTGATTGGGACTGTTCTTTTCCCATCTGTATGCCTTCTTTTCTCTTGGTCTGACACACAAAAGAAATTAGATTGCATTTCAGATAATTGATATCTCTACTTTTCTTGGCAAATGAAGGAGTACATTTTATTTATCTCATTATAATGTGAAAAAAATCATGATTGAAGATGTGGAAGCTATCTCAGCTCAGCTTTTCGTAACTATTCTGATGATCTGAAAACCTGTTATTAAAAGCACCCACTCATTTAAAATACTCACACACATTGATGTTTTCAATAATTTAATATCCTGTCATATCTACCACATCATCATATATATAGAAAGTTAAAGTACATTCTTATTATTACTTCTGAGAACAATTCAGTTTCTAATGGAAAAACTAATGTGAGATTAAATGATGCTGTGTGATACTCATGGGACATATTCAGGGACCTCATGAAGCATTAACTCCTGGATAAGATACGTATGCTACAGAGAGGAAGATTCCTGCACTCCTCATTGCTATTGCACGCCCTCTCTGACCTAATAGTAATGCATTAGGGGTCTCTTCTGTCCATCCAGGTGTCTTCTGGTCTTATCAGAGTTTATGTGCAGAAAGCCCTTGGGTGGGTTAATACATGGATGTTTTAAGAAATACAGGTTTTTAAATGGAAAGTTTAAAAATTAAAAACTAAAAAGCTCTCTACAGTAACATTCAGACTGTTTCCTTGGGATTAGGGTTTTCTATAAATATGGTCTAGAGGCATGAATTAATAATGGATTAGGTCACAGAGAAGTGGTTTCAAATTTCATTTTTACCAGAGCCGTTCACTATGTGCCTTTAGGCATATGCACACTTATTACACAGTCATCCTTAAAAGCCACACTTTTAACACACTTTTAATATTTTGTCGATTTTCCATTTTGTGCATCCTACCTTAGCAAGCTGGAAGCCCAACTTTGCCTCTTCACCTTGTTTAGAGATACAACTTTGGTTTGTGTGTGGCTTAGAATTCTTCAGAGGGTCACTCAGAAGAAAGGAACAGGAGGACGGTGGCCTTGAGCAAATGCAGTATGGCTGGAGAAGGTGGTGGGTGTGCAGTTGAAAAATGAAAGGCCCTCTGCAGTAGCACCAGGAGCCCAGCAATACTACTGCATACTTGTGACACAGGGTTAACTGTGGAGCACGTGGAGAAGCAGCAGAACAGCTCATGAGATCAGCCCAGAGCTGTGATTTTGCTCTTATTCTTGGTGTCATAGCTTCCAAGCCAGGTTTTTGGTTCCTCCTGCTGTTTATGAAAAGTATCTACTCTCTGTTGCCAAATTGTTTTTGTAAATCTGTTGGACAAGTTTCCAGAGTTTACTAATAAGATTCCTAACTGAACTGACCCCAAACAAATTAAGGAACTTTCAGTTTCTCACACCTGTAGGTTAGCATTCATATCTCAAATGACAGTAAGAAACAGATCTTTTAAGCAGAATGGACCTATTATAATCCACTAGTAAGTGATGCGGAACTTAATGACTGGAGTTTTGCTACACCCTCTCTGGTTGACCTAGCTTTAGCTGTTAGGTCATACTATTACACTGGCTCAGTTTTTCAGTTTATGAAAGAAACTAAAAATATATTTTTATTACTTAAAATCTTTCAACTTTATAAATACTGGCCTCTAATAAAAATGTTTTAAAGCATGGTGGAATTGGAGAAAAGTTATCTATTAATGCATTCTGAATGAGGCCTGTGGGCTTCTAATTTATGAACCTAAAATGATTTTTCATGCTGCTGCCTTTCTCTGGGATATTAAGCTGGAATGACACCTTAAGTATTTCCTGACCACATTTCCTACACACACATACATACATTCCTGGGGTAGGAAGCTGACTTTATTCTTCTAGAGTTAAAGATAGAAATTGGAGAAAAAAATAAATTCACCACCTTCTATTATAAAATAAATAAATAAAAAAGAATGTACTAAGAAAGAAAGAGTCCATATTCTTGTTGACCACTACACCCCTAGTTCCCCAGCTGAGTAGACACAGTATTTGTTGAATCAATTGTCACATATTTATGAGTACATACTTCAGAATACTATGTGTGTGCTCTACTGGAAGAAATATTTGTTTTGAAGAATCCTTGAACAATAGCCATTTGGAAGCAGAGAAAATTTTAGACATAATCCAGTACAGCTGTTTCAGTTTACCTATATGAAACAGACACAATGAAATAAGTCAGCTTGCCAAAGTCATAAACATTCCTCCAGCAGAGCTAGGACAAAGCCCTGAAGACCCTAGATCACAGCCCTGATGTGGCTACAGAGTTACAGTCTGTGATATGCCCCAAAAGAATAACTTATTTTTATAAGTGTTTATTTTTATCTTAACTTTAATGCCTTTTAATGGATAATATACTAATCCAGATACTTTACATATATGTAAAAATTGAAATATATACATACATGCCTTGTATTTGATTTAGCTTACATTATAATAAGCTATTTTTCTACTGTTATTCTGTATGTGATGTTTAAAATATTAGAATTCATCTACATAAAGTTTGAAAATATGTTTAAATAGAAAATATCCTGTTGGCAAGACTGTTTCAGAGATTTTCTGGAATGTTCTTTAATTATTCCTCTGTGTCACGATTTTCGTATTTTTGTCATATGCTTTCCTAGTAATTTCTTCTCTTTCAGAACTCACTGCACACTTATATATGAGAGACCAATATACATAGTCAAGGGTTATGACTTCTATGCAGATGATTTTACTATACAGAGTCCACATATCCATATCCCTCAGCCTCTCTAGGGAGCATACACCAGCTTCCACATCCGTTCTTTTCACATAAATTTTACAATTTCATTTTTAAATTATATATTTTTTATTTCTTCCCACTTGTTAAAATTTATGCTGCTAAGACGCTTCAGTCGTGTCCAACTCCGTGCGATCCCATTGACGGCCTCCCACCAGGCTCCTCCATCCCTGGGATTCCCCAGGCAAGAACACTGGAGTGGGCTGCCATTTCCTTCTCCAATGCATGAAAGTGAAAAATGAAAGTGAAGTCATTCAGTGTGTCCAACTCTTAGCGACCCCATGGACTGCAGCCTACCAGGCTCCTCCATACATGGGATTTTCCAGGCAAGAGTACTGGAATGGGGTGCCATTGTCCTCTCCGGTTAAAATCTATTAAAAATCTTAATTTCCAAATAAAACACATACTATTTTTAAACTTTGTTAAAAAGAAATAACACTTTATGACTGCTTGCTGCCAGCAACAGTGAGGAATTAATACAAACCACAGAGTAAGCATAGCATTTACCATTAAAACTCATTTAAATGTCAATGATTGTAACCTTGAGCAAATTAATTAATGATGCTCAATAAGCCTCTTTGTTCCTACTTGCAAGATGTTGGTAAAGGTACCAGTTTTGCCAGATTTTTGATACAATGAAAAATCGGTTCTTTTAAAAAGTTTAATAAATGCCAGGGTGCTTTTATCCCTTATTGTTTATTTAAGATCAGCTACATGGCAGTTATGCTTTTTTCTTCTCAAACTACAGTTGTTTGCATGCCCAGCATTTGTTATACCCTGTCCCTATTACACAGGAGCCTGCAGCATGAAGGCCTTGATCTGTCACGAGCTCCTGCGACTGAGAGCTCACCCCTCCTTGACATAGTAGACTAGCTCAGGAAGAAACAAGTTGAATTTTCTAATTAAAGCCCTAGACTTTTCATTTAACAATTAGAGGAAGAGAGACTCTGTACTTCTGGATGTTCCTAACGTCAGCCAAGTGGAAAACAAGGCAGAAACATGGAAAAGAGCCTGGACAAGAGAAACACAGAGAAATAATTTTAATATATTGTTAGTGAACATTTTATATCAATGCAATACCACTGAATCAAGGAAATAGACTGCAAGTTATTTAATCATAGTTGTGTTATTCATCATTTACACCATTTCCTAATTTTTATGTGTGTTTTTTTTAAAGATTCTGAAACTTTTTTTTTTTTGCCTTTTTTTTTTTCCTGTGTTTCTTTGAGATTATTTCCCAGGTGTTGAAAAAGTTTATTGGGCTAAATAATATGAGCATGTTTACAATCTTGTAACATTTCCAAGAGCTTTCCCAAGCTGTTCTGACCATTTATTCTCCTTCTCTTTATTGATATATGAGAAAGTATGTTTTTCTGCATTTTGTTCTTGATTGGGAATTATCTTTAAATTTTTTTTCAGAATTGACAGGCAAGAAATGTTCCAAAATCATATATTAATTTATGATTCCTTAAGAGCTGATCAGTTGAAATATTTTCTTTAATACTCTTAATCATCATGGCATTCTTTCCATCTTAAAGAGTCTATAGAGGAGGATTTTTAAATAATGATAAATTAAAAGGCAAATATCTGTAATTGCCACTATGTACAATCCTCCTGCCATGCAAGAGATTCAAGTTTGGTCCCTGGGTCTAGCAGATCCCCTGAAGAAGGAAATGGCAACCCACTTGCCTGGGAAATTCCATGAACAGAGGAACCTAGCTGTAGTCCATGGGGCTGCAAAAGAGTAAAATATAAACAACAACAAAAAATTCAGCTAATCATGGAAAAAATAGTACAAGCTAGCAGAAGTGGGCTCTGGTTAAACTGATTATAGTCTATTCATATAAGATTTTAAATTAATGAGATTACGTAGAGCTTTAAAAAAATGTTAATAAATTATTGGATTTTACGTTTTTCATAGGACAATTGTGAACTTCTTTGTAAATCACCCAATACAAATCACAGGATATTTGTAAATCACAAAACACAAAAGTCATGAGATATTTGAGAATATTTTAATATTGAAAATTTAGATCTTTAGTCTCCCTAAAATTTGCATGCTAATCATAAAATCATATGTAATAAAACCATATTTAATCTCTAACATCCTAGCTGTTACCACACAATGCCCCCACTCATATCTTTAACCAAAGGTAGCAAAACTTACATTTTCTCCTCATTTTAAGAATTTCATGTGAACAAATGAGTCATTCCCTCAAAACAAATTTAATGAAATGTAGGTGTAATTCTAAAATTTTTATTTCTGGGATTTTATAAGGAAGCTCTTTCTTGCTCTCTCTTTGGCCCTTCTCACACTTGCTTTTTTCTTCTAAAACAAGTTTATAAGAGAATTTAAAGGCATGAATTTATATCTACCACAATCCCCACATCTGGAGAGATGGTGAGATTTCAGGAAGGACAGAGAATAGAGATTCTGAGAAGGAAGGATAATGAAATGTAACCCTGTTAGTGTTACTGGTTGTGCATAGCCTGGTGTTCTTGACACTAGAGACAGCAATTGTTTCAAGAATACCTGCATGCAATTTGTTAGGTCTTTAATTTGAATGTGTTTTTATTTATTTTTTTACTAAAGATCACATAAACTGCTGCATATTTTTACTGCTACCATGGCTCCCATGTGGCTCAGTGGTAAAGATCCAGCCTCCCAACACAGGAGATGCAGGTTCAATCCCTGGGTTGGAAAAATCCCTTGCAGAAGGAAATGGTAACCTACTCCAGTATTCTTGCCTGTAAAATCCCATGGACAGAGGAGCCTGGTGGGCTACAGTCCTTTGGGTTGCAAAGAGTCAGACAGGACTTAGAGCCTAAACAATTGACAGTGGCTTGCCTACTACTTCAGAGATAGTACATAAAGTGTCCTTTGTCTGTTTGAAGAGGATAACAAGAGATCTAGCTGCTAGCTGAACTTGTCATATGTAGTCTGGGAGACAGTTTTTCAGTTAGTTATTCCATTATGCATCAGAAGCCCATATGTTCTGAACAAGAACACAATGAAAACAACAAGATTAAAATATTTTATAACTTTGTTCTAAAGATAGTTTTTGCCTTAAGTGAGTTTACAAATTTAAAATGATTGGAATAGAGCTAGTCTAATTAATAACATAAATCTTTGATAAGGTTTTATATAATGGATTGTTTCTAATTCTTTATATCAGGGGTCCCCAAACTCCAAGATCTAATGACTGATGATCTTAGGCATGATAATGATAGAAGTGCATAACAAATGCAGTGCACTTGAGTCATCCTGAAATCACCCCTACCCCAGTCCATGGAAAAATTGTCTTACCTGAAACTGGTGCCAAAAAGACTGGAGATCGCTGCTTTATATGGTGCATTTCCTAGGTAATATTAAAGAGAAATCTTTAAGCGATGTACTTTTTAAAATATTCTGGTGAAATAAATGAATAAATAATGTTCAGACATTAATTCAAAATCATAGATATATTTTTATGTAAAAATAAAATAAACTTTACATCAGATCAGTTTATTCATATCCAAATAATAGGCATAAATTACCAGAAATTATACAAATGTGCTTTTTCTTTATATATGTATTATGAAAATTAAGTAAATGTACCCCTGGGCTTCCCTCATACCTCAGTTGGTAAAGAACCTGCTTGCAATGCAGGAGCCCCAGGTTCGATTCCTGGGTCAGGAAGATCACCTGGAGAAGGAAATGGCAACCCATTCCAGTATTCTTGCCTGGAGAATCCCATGGACAGAGGAGCCTGGCAGGCTACAGTCCATGGGGTTGCAAAGTCGTACATGACTTAGTGACTTAACTGCTACTAACTACTATCATGACTTCAAAAGTAATGTCCATTATTATATAAGGAAAATTAAATTAGCTGGAAAGAGAAAAGTAACAGTGAAGAAAACTGGTGAAAATAAATCTAGCCCAATTTGTCAAGTCTATAGCAAATGGCTAGAAAAACATAGCTATTTTTTCTGCCCTAGGACATTTCTCAATGACTGTTTGATTCCAGTTGACAGAAGTCTAGTATAATTACTAGACTTACCAAGTCTAATAATTTAGTAAATATTATTATAGTTTAGCTCGTTCAATTTTCCATTTGAAATCCATTTATTAAAAAAAGAATCTAAGTGGCTATTTCAGTTATGTAGGAAAATTCTTGTAGTTTGTTTCTGTTCAAATTAAGAGTAGGTTATTAAGACTTTCTTTATGTAATTCACCATTATAAAAATTCTTCTGAAAGAGTTGAAAGAAGAGGA
>SJYC01021684.1:0-16007 GCA_006408675.1 Madoqua kirkii | reverse complement strand
ATGCCATGATCTTAGTTTTCTGAATGTTGAGCATTAAACCAACTTTTTCACTCTCCTCTTTCACTCTCATCAAGAGGCTTTTTAGTTCCTCTTCACTTTCTGCCATAAGGGTGGTGTCATCTACATTTCTGAGGTTATTGATATTTTTCCCAGCAATCTTGATTCCTGCTTGTGCTTCCACAGTCCAGCGTTTCTCATGATGTACTCTACATAGAAGTTAAATAAGCAGGGTGACAATATACAGCCTTGACGTACTCCTTTTCCTATTTGGAACCAGTCTGTTGTTCCATGTCCAGTTCTAACTATTGCTTTCTGACCTGTGTACAGGTTTCTCAAAGGGCAGGTAAGGGGGCCTGATATTCCCATCTCTTGAAGAATTTTCCACAGTTTATTGTGATTCACACAATCTAAGGCTTTGTCATAGTCAATAATGCAGAAATGGATGGTTTTCAGAAACTCTCTCGCTTATTAAATGATCCAGTGGATGTTGGCAATTTGATCTCTGGTTTCTCTGCATTTTCTAAAACCAACTTGAACACCTAGACATTCACCATTCATGTATTGCTGAAGCTTGGCTTAGAGAATTTTGAACATTATTGTACTAGCATGTGCTGTTGCTGCTGCTAGGTCGCTCAGTCGTGTCCAACTCTTCTCGACCCCATAGACGGCAGCTCACCAGGTTCCCCCGTCCCTGGGATTCTCCAGGCAAGAGCACTGGAGTGGGTTGCCATTTCCTTCTCCAATGCATGAAAGTGAAAAGTGAAAGTGAAGTCACTCAGTCATGTCCGACTCTTCACGACACTGTAGACTGCAGCCCACCAGGCCCCTTGGCCCATGGGATTTTTCAGGCAAGAGTGCTGGAGTGGGGTGGCATATGTGAGATGAGTACAATTGTGTGGTAGTTTGAGCATTCTTTGACATTGCCTTTCTTTGGGATTGGAATGAAAACTGATCTTTTCCAGTCCTGTGGCCACTGCTGAGTTTTCCAAATTTGCTGGCATTACTTTCAATTTTGTTGTCTTTTTAAAACTATATGCATCTCTCAATGAAATGTATTAATGAGAACTCTTTACTTTAAAAAGTTAATATAATTAGTGTTGAAAGAATGCTGATAAGTAACATATAGTGATTATATAAATATTATACTAGATTTTTCTCTATTACAAGAGAAAGAGATTTTTTTCTATTACAAGAGGCCTTATTGATTATTAAAAGTTTGAAAAAGCTTGGTGTCTGTTGTGTTAATCTAGCAGAAGCAATGAGAACAGGATCTTATCATTTCATATTGTATTACTCACTGCCAGCAAAGTGAATTACAATTGGACAAAGAAGTCTAACCTCCCACTGTACAAGGGGAAATTTTGTACTGATAGATGCTAACTTTTATATGTGTGTGTGTGTGTGTGCGTGTGTGTGTGTGTAAAATTTAAGATTTCCAGTGCTTTTAGAATTAGAAGGCATGTATCATAATATATTGATATTAATTTAATGGTAAGGAAAAATAGAAACAAGTAAGAAACAAAACAACAGGTTCATTATTTTTCCTTTGTCCTTTAAAGATCCAATAGGCATACTTCAACAGTTAGGGCATTTTAAATGATAATGCCCACTGCTACATAACAACGACTGCAAAACTTAGCAGCTTAAAAGAACACACATTTATTAGCTCACAAATTTTGGGAGTGACTTAGTGAGGATTCTGGCTTAGGTCTCTCATGTACTTGCAGTCAAGCTGTTGGCTAGGGCTGCAATCTCATCTGAAGGCTTGACTGGCGTAAAGTCTGCTTCTGATGTCATTCACATGCTGCTGAGAGGCCTCACTTGTTCATGGGCTGTTGAACTGAGAACACCACTTCTTCTCTGGCTCTGTGGATGTGTATAGATGTGTATGGATGTATATGGATGTGTATGAATGTGTATGGCTGTGTCCTCAGTTCCCTGTCATATTAGCTTCTCTAAGGGGCAGGTCACAACATGAAATCTGACTTTCCCTACAGTAAGTAATGCAAGAGAGAGAGAGAGGGCTACAGGGTTTTATAACTCAGTCTTGCCAATGACAAACCATCACTTTTACTGTATCCGATTGCTTATACAGACCAACTCTGGTATGAAGTGAGAGGAGCCATTACAGGATTGTTGGAAGCAGGAGGCAGGAACTGTGAGGAGCCATTTTGCAGAAGAAGGAAAAGTTGTCCCATTACTTGCTGACAGAGAGAGTTGCTAAGCCTTTACCTAAGACTTTTGGGCCTATATCCCCTGCCCTGAATGGTGATGCCTGTGAGACTAGCCTGTAAATTCAGTAAGTCCTTACCTTATTAATTACTTGGTAAAACAGCAAAGATTCTGGTATTAGCAGACATTTGCTTATTTTTTCCCATGACTTTCTTCACAGAGCCCTTTAATCTGCTTGAACAGCCCTTCAGGGTTCTGAATCTCTCTACAAAACGGGTTGAAAGGAGGCCTCATTGAGGAAATTTATATAAGGTAGTACAATTCATTTTATATCATCTCACCTCTAGAGTTCATGCTTACATAGCTATTCATCTGCATCCAAGGCTGGATGGAAAACAATTATTTCACAGTTTAGGGCTCCTCACCTCTCCTTTGGAAACAAAATAGGAACTGGCTAAAACTGGGATCATTTCCAATAGACTGTTAAATGAAGGTCACAGTTGGATTATCTCCATGACCAGCTGACATGTATAATAAGATTTGAAACTTGATGAAAATAGAAAGCTTAACATATCAATTAGTCGTTTATTAAACTAGTCATCCTTGGCTGGAGGAATTTTGTTTCATTTAAATTGCATATATTTTTCACTCAGACAGATGAATAAAAGAGTATTTAGGCTTTACTCCTGTTTTGACCAGGTTTTTGTATAGTTGATTCTGGGCATCTGATGAATGGCAAGCAAGCCACAACTCTGAGGTCTCTTTCCAGGAACTGCCTTATTTTCTCTTTCCATATGTTTTTGAGCCTGTATTTTGAAGTTGAGCTTAAGTGTTTATACAAATGTATGAATGGAGTGATGATTTCTTTATCCACTGCCATTAGCTGTGGATGGCTTGAGGAGAGTAGCAGGAAGAATGTACCCTTGCTCTGAAGAGTAGGCATACTCTTTCAGTTTAATTAATCGTACAGGGTGGGTTTTATTTCTGTTTCCAACCGTGTGCTCCATCCTAAAAAGGTATACATCCATTCCTTTTGCCATGTGACTGTCAGTGCCTTCTACTAGGCAGAATATACTTCCCACATCATTAAGCTTGACCACGTGACTTTGCACACTTGGAATAGCCTCTCATCAACCTGAATCCTAGAATAAGATGTATGGAAGAGAGCTGAGCAGAGTGGTAGTAACTCAGACCTGTGAATGAGAAATGTATGTCTATTGTTGCAACCTGTTTAGATTTAGAGTTGTTTTTTCCTATAACCAAAGCTGATTGTTGTTCAGTTGCTAGGTCATGTCTGACTCTTTGCCACCCCATGGACTGCAGCATGCCAGGTGTGCCTGTCCTTCACTGTCTGCTGGAGTTTGCTCAAACTCATTTCCATTCATTCAGTGATGCCATCCAATTGTCTCATTCTCTATCATCGCTTCCTCCTGCCCTCAGTCTTTCCCAGAATCAGGGTGCTTTCCAGGGGGTCAACTCTTCAACTAAAGCTGATTAGTACACTATATTCTATTGTTGCAACCTGTTTAGATTTAGAGTTGTTTTTTCCTATAACCAAAGCTGATTGTTGTTCAGTTGCTAGGTCATGTCTGACTCTTTGCCACCCCATGGACTGCAGCATGCCAGGTGTGCCTGTCCTTCACTGTCTGCTGGAGTTTGCTCAAACTCATTTCCATTCATTCAGTGATGCCATCCAATTGTCTCATTCTCTATCATCGCTTCCTCCTGCCCTCAGTCTTTCCCAGAATCAGGGTGCTTTCCAGGGGGTCAACTCTTCAACTAAAGCTGATTAGTACACTATATAAACTGTGAAATGGTCATGTGGAAAATATGTCATGACTCCCAACAATAGGACAGGCTGTCCCCTTGAACTCCCTACTAAAAAAGGGTTGATGATATCCATAGTTTTGCACATACAAAAATAATGAGGATAATAATGAGGATATTCTTCAAATATGAAGAATATCCATAAGTTACATTTTCTGTCTCTATAGTTCTGTTGGGAAAGAATCTTCCTGCAATGCAGGAGACCTAGGTTCAATTTCTGGGTTGGAAAGATCCCTCAGAGAAGGAAATGACAACCCACTCCAGTATTCTTGCATGAAGAATCTCATGGACAAAGGAGCCTGGTGGGCTACAGTCCATGGGGTTGCAAGAGTCAGACACACCTTAGTGACTAAACCACCACCGTCTTTACATAATGGATGACCAATAGGCTAGATGGTGGTGAGCAGCATAAGTTAAAAAAGAGAAATGTGGTACATGTTATAAAAGTTTGACATCAGAAGGTTTGCAATACAATGGCTATTTAGAACTATGGTATTTTTATCCATTTATTCACTCACCAATTATTATTTGCATAAGGACTGAGAGGATATTGACAAGGAAGAGACAGATCCCTGGACTAGAACAAGAAATGTGCAAAAGGTGGTGGGAATCCTCAGAGAAAAGTAGATACTTTTGGCTTTAGAAGATGGTGGGAAGACTTATGGAGGAACTGACATTTGAATTGGACCTGGAAGAAGGGAAGGATTTACTTTACAATGTTTGATGGGAAAAAAACACATTCAAGAAGGTAAGATTCATCTTAGAATATTATGATGTCAGAGATGGAAAACCATGGGATACTTATGAGACACAATAAGCATTTTAACTTTAATGGAGCATAAGGCACATCGAGGAAAACAGGCTCAGGTGAGGGTGTGAAAATCTTGAATGTTAGACAATGGAATTCAGGCTTTGATTTTTAAAAACTGAAGAAGCACAAGAGATTTTCAAATAAGGGATTATATGACCACTGTTATTTCTTTTTTTTTTCTTTTAATTTTTTTGGCTGCACTAAGTCTTAGTTGGAGCTTCCCAGGTGCCAGGAGTGGTGAAAAAAAAGTTCCACTTGCCAATGCAGGAAGCATGAGAGACATGGGTTAGATTCTTGGTCAGGAAGATTCCCTGGAGGATGGCATGGCAACCCACCCCAGTATTCTTTCCTGGAGAATCCCATGGACAGAGGAGACCTCAGGCTATAATCCATAGCGTTGCAAAGAGTCAGACATGACTGAAGTCACTTAACCTGCACACACAGGTCTTAGTTACTCTGTGTAGGCTTTCTCTAGGTGCAGCATGGGTAGGCTTCTCTTGTTGCAGTGCTTACGCTCAGTTCCCCTGTGGTACATAAGATCCTAGTTCCCAACCATGGATCAAATCTGTGTCTCCTGCAGTGGAAGACAGATTCTTAACCACTGTCTCTCCAGGAAAGTCCCATGACTTTTGTTATTTCTCAGATATACATATAGATAGATAGATATAGCGGCAATAAATTTAACTCATCTATTGTCCTTCTATCTTCCCCCTTTCTAAATAACAAAATGTGAAAAGAAATACTTAGGAACCATATCAAATTGAGGGCTTCTTAGAGAGTTCTGATTTCTGGCAAGGAAATCTTATCAAATTTTGCTTAGAATTTTGCAAATTCACCTGTTTAGAAACTCTGTGTTTGCTTAGCTCCTGTTCATCAATTCAACATCTATTGCATAGTTGCCAGCTTTTCTGTGAAATGATTTCAATATTTATGTTAGGACTTCCAGGGTGAAGACATGGAAGCCTCCAATGAATAGAAGAGTAGGAGATGACAAGAAGAACATAAGAGAGAAACTGAATTCTAGTGGCCATAAAAGGTAATCTTGCTGTCTTTTAAAGAGGCAATCCAGTCATTTTACACCCAAAGCTACTTGCCTATAGGTCATATACATAAGTGGTAGAACTGACGTTAACTTCAGGTATGCTTTCAGTTCAGTTCATTCGCTCAGTCATGTCCGGCTCTTTGCGACCCCATAAATAGCAGCACGCCAGGCCTCCCTGTTCATTACCATCTCTTGGAGTTCACTCAGACTCATGTCCATCAAGTCTGTGATGCCATCCAGCCACCTCATCCTTAGTCGTCCCCTTCTCCTCCTGCCCCCAATCCCTTCCAGCATCAAAGTCTTTTCCAATGAGTCAACTCTTTGCATGAGGTGGCCAAAGGACTGGAGTTTCAGCTTTAGCATCATTCCTTCCAAAGAAATCCCAGGGTTGATCTCCTTCAGAGTGGACTGGTTGGATCTCCTTGCAGTCCAAGGGACTCTCAAGAGTCTTCTCCAACACCACAGTTCAAAAGCATCAATTCTTCCATGCTCAGCCTTCTTCACAGTCCAACTCTCACATCCATACATGACCACAGGAAAAACCATGGCCTTGACTAGACAAACCTTAGTAGGCAAAGTAATGTCTCTGCTTTTGAATATACTAACTGGGTTGGTCATAACTTTTCTTCCAAGGAGTAAGCATCTTCTAATTTCATGGCTGCCGTCATCATCTGCGGTAATTTTGGAGCCCCCCAAAATAAAGTCTGACACTGTTTCCACTGTTTCTCCATCTATTTCCCATGAAGTGATGGAACCGGATGCCATGATCTTTGTCTTCTGAATGTTGAGCTTTAAGCCAACTTTTTCACTCTCCTCTTTCACTTTCATCAAGAGGCTTTTTAGCTCCTCTTCACTTTCTGCCATAAGGGTGGTGTCATCTGCATATCTGAGCTTATTGATATTTCTGCTGGCAATCAGGATTCCAGGTTGTGTTTCTTCCAGCCCAGCGTTTCTCATGATGTACTCTGCATAGAAGTTAAATAAGCAGAGTGACAATATACAGCCTTGATGTACTCCTTTTCCTATTTGGACCCAGTCTATTGTTCCATGTCAGTTTTAACTGTTGCTTCCTGACCTGCATACAGATTTCTCAAGAGGCAGGTCAGGTGATCTGGTATTCCCATCTCTTTCAGAATTTTCCACAGTTTATTGTGATCCACACAGTCAAAGGCTTTGGCATAGTCAATCAAGCAGAAAATGTTTTTCTGGAACTCTATTGCTTTTTCGATGATCCAGCAGATGTTGGCAATTTGATCTCTGGTTCCTCTGTCTTTTCTAAAACCAGGTATGCTTTACTGTAAAGTAATTTACAGCCTTTACTATTACCTGATATTGGAGAGAACAAGAGTTTACCATACTTGGCAAAACATAACAGATATCCCGCAAACTCCAGAATATTGATCTAAATAGTTCTGATATCTAGAGCACTCTTAGTTTTCTAGGCTTATTTCAAAGGCAGATATTCTGTATCCTGCTTACCTGAATCATTTGAGATAAACCTTAGAATGGATATTCCAGTAGTATGTGAAAATTTTGATAATTGTCTAATTTTCTCCATTCTTGGTTATTATCATTACTTCTCTTGCCCTGTAGATGTGCTGCTATTCAGTCACCACTTTTGTGTCCCACTCTCTGCAGCCCTGTGCACTGCAGCATGCCAGTCCTCCCTGTACCTCATTATCTCCTGGAGTTTGCCCAAGTTCATGTTCGTTACATTGGTGATTCATCTGGCCATCTCATCCTCTGACACCCTCTTCTTCTGTCCTCAATATTCCCAGCATCAGAGACTTTTCCAATGAGTTGTCTGTTGGCATCAGATGGCCAAAATACTGGAGCATTAGCTTCAGCATCAGTCCTTCCAGTGAATATCCAGGGTAGATCTCCCTTAAGATTGACTGGTTTGATATCCTTGCTGTCCAAAGGACTTTCAGGAGTCTTCTCTAGCACCACAGTTCAAAGGTATCAATTCCTTGATGTTCTGCTGCTTTATGGTACAGTTCTCACAACTGTACATGACCATTGGGAAGACCACAGCCTTGACTTTTGTTGGCAGAGCAATGATTCTGCTTTTCAACACACTGTCTAGGTTTGTCATCGCTTTCTTGCCAAGAAGCAATTGTCTTCTGATTTCAGGGCTGCAGTCAATGTCCGCGGTGATTTTGGAGCCCGAGAAGAGGAAATTGTCATGACTTCCCCCTTCTATTTGCCATACATTAATGGGGCCAAATGTCATGATCTAAGTTTTTTTAATATTTAGTCTTAAGCTGCCTCTTTCACTCTCCTGCTTCACCTTCATCAAGAGGCTATTTAGTTCCTCTTCACTCTCTGCCATTAGAGTGGTATCCACATATCTGAGGTTTTTGATGTTTTTCCTGCCTATCTTGTTTCTAGCTTGTAAGTCATCCAGCCCAGCATTTCTTATCACGTGTTTAGCATATAGGTTAAACAAACAGGGTGCCAGCAGACAGCCCTGTCAAGCTCATTTCTCAGTCTTGAACCAATCAGTTGTTCCATACCGGGTTCTAACTGGTGCTTCTTGACCCTCATACAGGTTTCTCCAAAGAGAGGTAAGATGGTCTGGCACTCCCATCTCTCTAAGAACTTTCTACAGTTTGTCACGCTCTGCACAGTCAAAGGCTTTAGTGTTGTTGATGACACCGAGATAGATGTTTTTCTGAAATTCCCTTGCTTTCTCTATAATCCAGCAAATGTTGGCAATTTGATCTCTAGTTCCTCTTCTTTTTATAAACCTAGACTGGACATCTGGAAGTTCTTGATTCACATAATGTTGAAGCCCAGCATGCAAGATTTTAAGTATGACCTTACTAGCATGGGAGGTGGGTTCAATTGTCTTATGATTAGCACATTCTTTGGGGATTGGGATGAGGATTGACCTTTTATAGTTCTGTGGCCACTTCTGGGCCTTCCAGATTTGATGACATAATGAATGCAAAACTTCAGTGGCATCATCCTTTAGGGATCTGAATAATTCTGCTGGAATTTCATCATATGCACTAGCTTTATTAACAACTTGATTTCACCCTCCAGAATGTCTGCCTCTGGGTGACTAACCACACCTTTGTAGTAATCTGGATCATTAAGATATCTTTTTATACAGCTCTTCCATGTATTCTTTTCATCCCTTCTTGACCCCTTCAGTGTCTACTAGGTCTCTACCATTTTTATCCTTTATTGTGCCCATCTTTGGGCAAAATGCTCCCTTGATGTTTCCAGTTTTCCTGAAGCGATCTCTAGTCTTCTCTCTTTTGTTGTTTTCTTCTATTATTGAGCATTGTTCATTGAAGAAGTCCTTCTGGTCTCTTCTAGTTATTTTTTGGAACTCAGCATTTAACTGGAGTTAAGTTTAGTCAAAACGAGATAAGAAAATGTACCTTAGTCTATTTCAGACTTCGAGAGGGCAAAGTTGAGCAGTCTATATCCTGCTTTCCAGAATGATCCAGGGTTAAGAGTAGTCATGGTAACAAGGAGATGCCAGGTTAGAGACCAGGAGTGACTTCTCAGGAGAATAAGGTCTAAGGGCAAATATTATACTAGGAACACATGAGATAAAAGCAAGAGTTTTCTGGGAATTGAGATGAGTAAAAGGTTTGAGATGATCACAGAGTTTGGAGAAAGACCTCCATGTTTGTTGATCTCCTCCCTTCAAATTTTATTGAAATATAGTTTACATATGATAAAATGCACTCATTTTAAGTGTACAGTACGATCAGTTTGAACAAATGTATAAATCATATATACCACCGAAATCAAGACAGAATACTTCCACCACTCCCCTCAAAGTAGCCATGTATCCTTTTCATTTAATTTCTCTTATCCCTTGCCCCAGGCAAACAATGACTTATTTATTACAGTAAAGTGGCTTTGCCTTTTCTAGAATTCATATAAATGAAATTATAATATATGTAATCTTTTGTGCTTATCTTTTGCTCTGCATATTTTTGAAATTCTTCTATATGTTTGCTACATTCACAGCTGATTCTTTATTTTGCTATAGACATATTTTATTGCATGATATACTACCATGTGTGTATATTTACCTGTGATTAGATATCATGGTTGTTTATTGTTTTTGGAAACTTTGAAAATAAAGCTGCTTATGAGCATTCAGGAACAATTCCTTACAGACATATATTTTCATTTCTGTCAGATAAAAACCTCAGAGTGGGATTTCTGGGTCACATAATAGGCCTATCTTTAACTTTTTAAGAAATTCTCAAACTATTTTCCAAATTATTTGTATCATTTTATGTTCCTACCAGTAGTGTAGAAGAATTCCAGTTGCTCTGCATCTTCTCTATCACTTGTTATTGTCTTTTTGGGCTTCCCTGGTGGCTCAGATAGTAAACAATCTGTCTGTGATGCAGGAGACCCAGGTTCGATCCCTGAGTTGGGGAGATCCCCTGGGGAATAAAATGGCAACTCCCTTCTGTATTCTTGCCTGGAGAAGTCAGTGGACAGAGGACCACTCCTTGGAGTCACAAAGAGTTGGAAACGACTGAGTAACTAACACACATTGTCTCTTTAATTAAGATATTCTAGTCAACTTATGTCTGGAGAAGGCAGAACAGTATTCCAGTACTCCAATACTCGTCCCACTCCAGTACTCGCCTGGAAAATCCCATGGGCAGAGGAGCCTGGTGGGCTGCAGTCCATGGGGTCTCGAAATCGGACACGACTGAGCGACTTCACTTTCAATTTTCACTTTCATGCATTGGAGAAAGAAATGGCAACCCACTCCAGTGTTCTTGCTTAGAGAATCCCAGGGAAAGGAGAGCCTAGTGGGCTGCCGTCTATGGGGTCGCACAGAGTCGGACGCGACTGAAGCGACTTAGCAGTAGCAGCAGCAGTCACCTTGTGTCTGGAGAAGGCAATGGCACCCCACTCCAGTACTCTTGCCTGGAAAATCCCATGAGCAGAGGAGCCTGGTGGGCTACAGTCCACAGGGTCGCGAAGAGTCGGACACGACTGAACAACTTCACTTTCACTTTTCACTTTCATGCACTGGAGAAAGAAATGTCAACCCACTCAAGTATTCTTGCCTGGAGAATCCCAGGGAGAGAGGAGCCTGGTGGGCTGCTCTCTATGGGGTCGCACAGAGTTGGACTAGACTGAAGCGACTTAGCAGTAGCAGCAGCAGCAGTCAGTTTATGTAACATGAGTCAACATTAGACATCTTTTTCTGTGTGCTTATTGGCCATTTATCTTCTTTTGGAAAGTGTTTTTCAAACCTTTTGGACACTGTAAATTTTGTGTGGATGTGTTGCTATTTTTAAGAACTTTGTATTTATTTTGTAGCATCTCTTTTCATTTCCTAACAGCTTTTATTGAATAGAAGTTTTTATTTTTAATGGTCAGTATATCTACATACATCAACATTTGATTTTTGTAAAGCAGTTTGTAAAATAAATACATGAGAACATATTAAAAAATAAAAGCTATGAGGATACACTAAGGCCTGCCATAGACTGCAGTATTATAAATCAACAAAATTCAGCATAGTATGGCAGGAGTAGACATTCCAGACCAGGTGACTAGAATAAAAGCTTCAGTGAAATATCATAGTATGCAAAAAAAAAAAAAAAAAAGAAAGAAAAATGATAGAATGTAGTAGGCGAAATATCTATGTATTTCCCTCTAGAATAGATGAGCATCTTGACTTATATTGCAGAAAAAAAAAACCAGCAAATGTAATTATAATTATCAACCTTGAAATGAAGGAATTATCTTGGATTATCTGAGTGGATCTAAGCTAGTCTCATGAGTCCTTAAAAGCATAGAAGTTTCTCTGCCTGTGCAAAGAGAATCAGTGATGGAAGGGTCAGATGATGCAACATGAGCAAGATTTGACACACGCTTGTCTGCTTTAAAGATGGAGCAAAGGGGCCATGAATCAAGACACACAGGCATCCTCTAGAAGCTGGATAAGGCAAGATTGTACAGATTGTTCTCTGTACAGTCCAGATATGAATGCAGGTTTGCAGATACTTTAGTATCAGACCAATGAGACCTATGTTGGACTTCTGATTACAGAACTGTAAGATAATGTGTGTTAATCCATTAAATGTGTGATGATTTCCTTTAGCAGTGATAGCAAACAAATGCACAGAAAATATGCAGTTCAGTCCAGTTCAGTCGCTCAGTCGTTTCCAACTCTTTGCAACCCCATGGACGGCAGCACACCAGGCCTCCCTGTCCATCACCAACTGCCAGAGTTTACTCAAACTCATGTCCATTGAGTTGGTGATGCCTTTCAGCTACCTCATCATCACTCATCTCCTTCTCCTCCCGCCTTCAATCTTTCCCAGCATCAGGGTCTTTTCCAATGAGTCAGTTCTTCATATCAGGTGGCCAAAGTATTGGAGTTTCCACTTTAGCATCAGTTCTTTCAATGAATATTCAGGACTGATTTCCTTTAGGATGGACTGGTTGGGTCTCCTTGCAGTCCAAGGAACTCTCAAGAGCCTTTTCCAAAACCACAGTTCAAAGGCATCAATTCTTCAGCACACAGTTTTCTTTTTAGTCCAACTCTCATATCCATACATGACCACTAGAAAAACAGTAGCCTTGAATAAATGAACCTTTGTTGACAAAGTAATGTCTCTGCTTTTTAATATGCCATCTAGGTTGGTCATAACTTTTCTTCCAAGGAGCAAGCATCTTTTAAATGTATGGCTGCAGTCACCATCTGTGGTGATTTTGGAGCCCCAAAAGGTAAAATCTGTCACTGTTTCCATTGTTTCCCCATCTATTTGCCATGAAGTGATGGGACCGGATGCCATGATCTTAGTCTTCTGAATGCTGAGTTTAAGTGAACTTTTTCACTCTCCTCTTTCATTTTCATCAAGAGGCTCTTTCGTTCTTCTTCGCTTTGTGCCCTAAGGGTGGTATTATCTGCATATCTGAGGTTATTGATATTTCTCCTGGCAATCTTGATTCTAGCTTGTGCTTCATCCTGCCCAGCATTTCTGATGATGTAGTCTGCATGTAAGTTAAATAAGCAGGGTGACAATATACAGCCTTGACGTGCTCTTTTTCCTATTTGGAACCAGTCTGTTGTTCCATGTCCAGTTCTTACTGTTGCTTCCTGACTAGAGAGCAATAGAAAATGTCCATTTTACTATCATATTAGAAAAGTGAAATACACAATGGTATATTCAACATTACCTAACTTTTTAAAAAACACATGTGATATATGTATGGTATATAAATGTTGTCTGTACCTATTCATAATAACCTAAAAATTATCACAGGTAATGATAATTTAAAAATTAATAGGATTGATCACTAAAGTGGGAATGAGTGATATTATATTCTTTCTAAATGTCTGTATTTTCTAAACTTTCTTCAGTATGCATTTATTTTGGAAGACATTCTATAAGACCTATTCAATTCTTAATAAGCTGAAGAATCAGCTATCATAACATCAGTCAAAGGATTTATTAAGCTCCTGTAGCACTTGTTGAGTGAGACATCACTCTGAATCTATCACATTTGTGTCCTGTTACAAGAGCTGGAAAAGCATAAGTGATGGTATCTATACCTCTTTCATTTTGAATATTCTGGGTAAAATTCCATATTTATAGATTGCCATTATTGTTGTTTTAGTTGAGGCTTTTTACTCACTTGCCATTTTCAGTCTCTTGGGAATCACTTTGATCCAGATATATAAGCCTAGCAGAATTGTATTTTTCCCTTGTAACAACCTTGAAAGTTATATTTCTTTTAGCAGATGAGTTTAACACATGCATTTCTTAATATTACTGACAATTTTCTTCTTATCACTACATTGTTTGATATTTTGTTTTCCTTTTAAGTTTTTGTTTTGCATAAGCCTTCATAGGTACAGGAATTTCTGTATCTTTGTTTTCATATTTGTTTTAATGTATTAGTGGAGCCCTTTACTTTTAAATAATATATATTTTTGGTTTTGCCTATCTTTTTCTTCTTTCCCTCTTTTCATATCCAATTTAATCAGCAATATTACTTTCTTTATCTTTACCTTTATACTGAGTGCTTATATATCTACAATGAGATTTCTGAGTTACCAAATACAAGGCAATCAGCTAGTTTATTCTGCTGATCACCTTATTCCCCTGACTCCATATGCCAACTCCTATTATTATTATTTATTCTACTTCTATCACAACCTGCTCTAGTACTCTTGTCTGGAAAATCCCATGAACAGAGGAGTCTGGTAGGCTACAGTCCATGGGGTCGCAAAGAGTCGGACACAGCTGAGTAACTTCGCTTCATTCTATTTCTATAGCTGCTGGATATGTAACATCTTCATTATATTCAGTTACTTTTATGAGCACACTTGTTTCAGGCTTGCAGTAAAATACATTTGGACATTTTGCTGAGATTTCCCTCAATGACTTCTTGCTTGAAGTTTATCATCTAAGACCTAAGGAGGATTCATGCAAACAATATCCCATGAGTTCATACAAGTTCAAAATTCTCTGGTTGTATCTTTCATCCCATAAGCACTATTTGACTAGATATAAAATGCCTACACATTCTTTCCTTGAGTATATCATAAGTTTTCTCTTCTGTTTTGATTAAGTGTAAGGGAGAGATTCTGATCTATGTTGCCTACAGGTTCAAAAAATCTGTAGAGAAAATTTTAATTTAATATATATATTTTTCTCAACATAAGGAATTATATCTGATAGGAGAAAAGTCACAAAGATGCTTCTGGTAAGACAATTGCCCCAAAGCCTATTCTTCTCTGAGGAATGACTTCACACCATGCTAAGAAAAACTTATAATGGAACTATGCACATGTTGTTAATTTAAATTGTGTTTCCTATATTTAGATATTTAGTATGAAAACATTATCAAAAAAAATCTCAGTTATAAAATTTGACCATAAAGTGAAAACTCTGCCTGTATCATATTGTGAAATGTCTTTAATTTCATTTATAATACAACAACGGCCCCTATTTCCTCTGTAGCAAATAAGCTGTTAAATTATTTCTGTGGTATCATACATTCCAATAAAAAATTTAAGATTCCTGTTAGGAACATCTGTTTATGTAGGTAAGTTGACAGGCCAATTGAAATTTACACAAGAGTTTTGAAAGAACTCAAGGGTAAAATTAGGAAACTAATAACCAAAATGTGCAAATTCTAATTGTAAACAAAGACTGATGCTAAAGCTGAGACTCTAATGCTTTGGCCTCCTGATGCGAAGACTTGGCTTATTAGAAAAGACTCTGATGCAGGAAGAGAAGGGGATGACAGAGGATGAGATGGCTGGATGGCATCACCGACTCAATGGACCTGAGTCTAAGTGAACTTCGGGAGCTGGTGATGGACTGGGAGGCCTGGCGTGCTGCGATCCATGGAGTCGCAAAAAGTCAGACACGACTGAGAGACTGAACTGAACTGACCTGATTAATATATTATTGAGGAAAGAGATAAGTTATTAATCAGATTTTCCATACATAGCAAAGAAGTAAAAATCACCTTTAAAGGACTGCAGTAACTTTCTTACTAATCCCCCTGCCTTTAGATGATGTTCCTACAGTTCATCCCTCACACAACCACAGGAATTCTGGTGCTCAAATAACATTTTGTGTGTCAATCCCTGGCTCAGAAACCACTTATTGTCAAAAGTCAGACTCCTCAGTATTTAACGAACTGTGATTTCAATCTATTTTTCCAATTGTATCTCTTATCATTTTTCTCTTACTTTAGACGACTGAAGCGACTTAGCACCAGCAGACCTCTTTAAAATATCTTATCATTTATCCTGGAACATATAAAACAGAGTTCTGCCTTTGCTTATATCCTTTCCAAATTTTTATCCCAATTACCCTTTAGGATTTCATACCACCTTCTCCTACTTCTCTCTGTGAATATCCACCATTTCACTGAACAGCCAGTGCAAAATCCTGAAACTCCTGGAACTTCATCCAAATGTTACTACTCTTATTTGAATGTCTATAACTCCTGTTAAAATAGAGATAAATAGTAATTTGGGAGAGAAATATGAAAACTAGGGGATACTTAGTATTATAGCTTGGACTTACATGTCATGATTTTAAGTTTTAGAGGAAAATAAACACATAATAAAATTTACAAGGCTCTATACTTTTCTTTCACACCATATTCATCAGATAAGGACCAACT
>SJYC01021683.1:0-10575 GCA_006408675.1 Madoqua kirkii | reverse complement strand
GCAGGAGGAGAAAGGGAAGACAGAAGATGATATGGCTGAATGGCATCACTGACTCGATGGATGTGAGTCTAATTGAATTCCGGGAGCTTGTGATGGACAAGGAGGCCTGGCGTGCTGCGATTCATGGGGTCGCAAAGAGTCGAACACGACTGAGCAACCAAACTGAACTGAACTGAACTGAATAAGTTTTATGTAGGAAGTTCCAATCCTTTGACCACTTTATGGAAAAAAATAAACTCAATTGGAAAAGACTGATGTTGGGAAAAATTGAGGGCAAAAGGACAAGGGGATGACAGAGGATGAGATGGGTGGATGTCATCATCAACTCAATGGAAATGGGTTTGATCAAATTCCAGGAGACAGTGAAAGTTTGGGAAGCCTGTCATCTGCAGACCATGGGGTCACAAAGAGTTGTACACAACTGAGTGACTAAACAACAACAACAAATTTACTAATCAATAATAGTAGCTAATAAACTGGTGCCTATGAGATGCCTGTCACACTAAGATAGCATATAATTGATATTTACAGTTTCTGTTTAAATTTTAAAGTTAAATTACTGTACTATACACACAAACAGTGACCTATGCTTATTAAAATTTGAAAAAAAGAGAAGTACAATGAAATATTTAATTATAAGCATTTATACTAGATAAATTATTTCTAAAAATGGAGTACTCTAACACAAAATTGAAAAAGTTCTAATAGAAAATAATTGAAAGAAATATCCAGTGAAAGTGGGTTTAAATACAAATAAGAACTGCCAATTCCCAATGGTAATTTTTCTTACACACATAGATATTAGGACAAAAATTGGATATATATGGGATTTTTAAATTAATCTTAGAACAAACAAACCAGTGCTGCTAGAAATAATGAGCCACTTATGACTTCCATTCACATAAAAATGGAAACAGAAATATGAACCTCAGCCCATAAATATCATCCAATCCATATATGCAATGCAAATGACCTTCTAAAGGTTGAGGATCACTGCTGAAATGAGTCAGATTTCCCCCACTGATATCTCCAACATTCTAGGCCACAGTGATTTCTTGACATCCCTTGGCAGTGTACTCCTTTAATTCTATTGGATAAAGGAATATTTATTGAGGCAGGAAACCTAGTACTTCAGGTTCCATTGTCTGAGGTATATCATATAACTAATATACCTGAGTTCCTACTGCCTGATTTTTCTGAAGTATAATGATGTGTTTCATTTCATTTCTCTCAGCAGACCAGGTGAAGTGCCTTTCCCTTCCTCCTATTTCTCTCAAAACACGTTTCCCTACAGTTTATAGAACCTGTAATAAACTCTGTTCTTGGGGTTTGGCTTTTTCAAACCTGAGTTTCACAGGTACAAAATTCCTGACACAAGTTGTTCTAAAAGTAGCTTACCTTTTGAAGAGGGGTTAGAGAAAATGTATGAATGACCATTTTCAAGGTATCAGTCAAAATTTGAGTAATTCAGTCATTTTAATTTTCTAGGACTTAGTCTCCATTCTCGTTAATGAGGTTTGTAAATAAGCCAATTTGGCAACGTTGCATGAGTCCATTATGCTAATAAATAACTTGAGACTTCAGGTATGCTCATTTTATGCTGCTTTGTTTTTATGTGAGACATACATTAGTACCTGTGTTCACTAATTGAAAGAAATCCGAGGAGCATTTTCACTTTTACACACACACACACACACAAACACACACACATACACACACAATGGCAAAAAAAAAACAAAAATAGTGTTGAGTGTTTGTTTCTGCAGGGAGCCTTATGGATGCAGCACATACCCATGCACCAGAGTGGCGCTGCCAAGGTCCTTCCTCAGGAGTCACACTCAGCATCACACAGAGCCATCAGAGATTTGAACTGTGTCTGCAAGAGGCTCTGCTTTCCCTCAGTTTATTTTGTACGCTGTTACTAAGATGTGTGAGCTTCCCTAGTAGCTCAAATGATAAAGAATCTGTCTGTAATGCAGGAGACCCAGGTTCTATCCCTGGGTGAGGAAGATCCCCTGGAGAAGGAAATGTGTACTGACTCTAGTTTTCTTGCCTGGAGAATTCCATGGTTGCAGGAGCCTGGTGAGCTATAGTCTATGGAGTTCCAAAGAGTTGGACACGACTGAAAGACCAACATTTTCACCAAGATGTGTGCTAAGCTAATTGCTTCTTTGCTCTAAAGCCATGTCAGTTTACAAATAGGTTTCATAGGAACTCTCTACTTTCAGATAATTGGGGAACTTCTCTATATATGTTCCTTCTCTTTATTCATATATTGAATAATGACTAAATATCAGCTAAAATACTTGGAAATTATAGAATCAGTCATATTACACGTGAAACATTGCAGTTGTCCATGTAACTTTGAGTTACTTAAGCATATTGGTGCTTGATTTTTATATATGTAGGTTGAGAAAATAAACCTATGCCTAGGGGGCAGTGGTTTAGAAAATTAAATAGCATATGTAATACCCTTATAGCAGTATTTGTGAACTAAATTAAAGATAGCATCCTCTTCTTATTCATCACTATGACTATTACTAGTCTCGTTATAGTCATGAGCATTTTATATTTATATAATCAGTATACATTAATTTGTTTCCTAATATATATATCGGGAACAGCACCAGATTAATACTAGTGGTTCAGTTCAGTTCAGTTCAGTCACTGAGTCATGTCCGACTCTTTGCAACCTCATGAATTGCAGCACGCCAGGCCTCCCTGTCCACCACCAATTCCTGGAGTTCACCCAAACTCATGTCCATTGAGTTGGTGATGCCATCAAGCCATCTCATCCTCTGTCATCCCCTTCTCCTCTGCCCCTCAATCCCTCCCAGCATCAGAATCTTTTCCAATGAGTCAACTCTTCACATGAGGTGGCCAAAGTATTGGAGTTTCAGCTTTAGCATCATTCCTTCCAAAGAAATCCCAGTGTTGATCTCCTTCAGAATGGACTGGTTGGATCTCCTTGCAGTCCAAGGGACTCTCAAGAGTCTTCTCCAACACCACAGTTCAAAAGCATCAATTCTTCGTCACCCAGCCTTCTTCACAGTAAAGTATTGGAGTTTCAGCTTTAGCATCATTCCTTCCAAAGAAATCCCAGTGTTGATCTCCTTCAGAATGGACTGGTTGGATCTCCTTGCAGTCCAAGGGACTCTCAAGAGTCTTCTCCAACACCACAGTTCAAAAGCATCAATTCTTCGTCACCCAGCCTTCTTCACAGTCCAACACTCACATCCATACATGACTACTGGAAAAACCATAGCCTTGACTAGACTGACCTTTGTTGGCAAAGTAACATCTCTGCTTTTGACTATACTTTCTAGATTGTTCGTAACTTTCCTTCCAAGGAGTAAGCATCTTTTAATTTCATTGCTTCAGTCACCATCTGCAGTGATTTTGGAGCCAAAAAAAATAGTCAGCCACTGTTTCCACTGTTTCCCCGTCTATTTCCCATGAAGTGATGGGACCAGATGCCATGAACTTCATTTTCTGAATGTTGAGCTTTGAGCCAACTTTTTCATTCTCCTCTTTCACTTTCATCAAGAGGCTTTTTAATTCCTCTTTACTTTCTGCCATAAGAGTGGTATCATCTGCATATCTGAGGTGATTGATATTTCTCCTGGCAATCTTGATTCCAGCTTGTGCTTCTTATACTAGTGGTTAAGATATGTCTAAAATAAGATCAAAGCCAAATCTCTAATCACAAGTTAAAATATCAGTCTATCCAGGAAAGATAAGCTGTATTTTGGAATGCCCAGACAACACACAAGCATGTAAATCAGTTATTTAAGTAATTCACTCTCAGGATCTCACTTCTCTTTGAAGAACTGACCAGAAGTCTGTGTCTCCATTTTCCAAATAGTGTTTGAAGGAAGTACAGTCGTGTCAGATGCTCCTGGAGAAAAAGAGCAGGCTTCCATGATAAAATAAAATAGGAAGCACTACATTGTGTCTCCTTTGGAAATTCACAAGGCATAGTAGCACATTCACCACTCTGAGAAGACTTTCAGAAAAAAAAAAACAAAAAACCTGTTTAATTGTATTAGTCCCCACAGCGTCAAAAAATAATAATTTGACTTTGAAAACCTTTCTTAAGTTATGACTTTTGACATCCTTTGCAGCTATTATTATGTAAAGCAACCTAATTATTACTCAATAAACTATTATTGAAATTAATTGAAAGTGAAAGCTATTCAGTTGTGTCTGGCTATTCTTTGTGACCCATGGATAATCCATGGAATTCTCCAGGCCAGAATACTGGAGTGGGCAGACTTTCTGGTTTCCAGCGGATCTTCCCAACCCAGGGATCAAACTCAGATCTCCCTCATAGCAGGCAGATTCTTTACCAGTTGAACCACCTATTAGTAAAATTAATGAGACATATCTAATTAAAAACTGGGACTTCCCTGGTGGCTCAGACAGTAAAGAATCTGACTGCAATGTGGAGGACCTGGGTTCAGTCTCTGAGTTGGGAAGATCCCCTGGAAAAGGCAATGACTACCCACTCCAGTATTCTGACCTGGAGAATTCCGTGGACAGAGGAATCTGGCAGGCTACAGTCTACAGGGTCACCAAGAGTCGGATACGACTGAGCAACACACACACACACACAAAATCTGTATAAACCTTCCAATATTAAGGCACTAAAGAAGTTTTACAATATGAAATCTGTGTACATGTGTGTCTAGGTGTACACATATTGTAAATTTGTACAATGCAAATAAAATAGTAGTAAAAGGATCTACAGTTCACATGGGAGATTGCAAGTAAAGCATAAAGCAGGGAAGAAAATAGAAAAGATGTGAGCCTAGCACTAGACTAAGCATTCGGAAGAATAAGTGGAACATAAGTTATGCTGAGAAGTCATGCAGGTATATGTTGACTTGAGAGATTATTCTAATGGTTGGAAGGAGACTCTAAGATGGGAAGTGGGAGAAACAGTAGAGGAGTCATTGTACCCCTTCAGGTAGGAGACATGGTGGCCTCAGACAGTCATTGAGGATGGAGGGACAGAGGCTTCTTTTAAATACACAGTTGATGATTCATTGAACAACTGTTTATTGAGTGTTTATTTTATGTATACACTAGGACTTTAGTGCTAAATATTACTGGTTTCTCTTTTGCCCTCAAGACGCAACAACTGACAGGTGGTGAGTGCTTGCCAGGGGCCAGGCACTGTGCTGAAAGCATATCCTTAAATTAGCTATTTGAAATCTCATACCAGCTTGTGAGGCAGATATTATAACTCAGACACTGAGATGAAGAAAAATAGACTCAGAGAGTCTCTTTTGTCCAAGATCACCGGCAACTATAAAGATGAGGTGCTTCTGGCTCCCAAAACTCCAAAAGTTTTCTTTTAACTACTGAGATATGTTTGACAAAAGACTAAAAGATTTATCAAGCAACTTTCAGTACATGAAAAGGGCATTCATTTCCATTAGTTAAATAGACAGATAACAAATTCATTCAAAAGGTGACTGAGGAAAGGAGAGGGCAGAAAACGAATGGGAGGTAGTTCAGAGACTAGCCATTGAAAGAAATCACTGCTACTGTAGGGCTGGAGGAGGTCACGTAAGGAGAGGAGGGACCTCTGCCACAGCAACTGGCCCCACAAAGGAGTTGCAGCCATTTTTAAAGACAAAGGAGGACTTATTTCTCTCCTGACTTTTTTCCTGACTTCTCTTCTCCTGACTTGCCTCTAACTCTTGCCCCTCTCCCCCACCAACATCTCTCCATGACTTGTCAAAAGCAGAGGGACTTGGTAAGAGAATCTGGAGAAAGGAGTGTAAAGGACTGCCCCCTCTACCCATGCAATATGGAAACTTATCTGCATTTTCATTCAAGTTGGATTAATCCATGGATGTCTGAAAATGTCATTTTTCTGAAGTAGTGATTAGTAGCTTTGTGTTTTAGATAGATCACATTCCGGTTGTAGAATGGGTAAAGGAATTGAAGGATGCAAGATAAACCAGAGAAGCCAGCTGGAAGACTTTTGCATTAGATCAGACAAGAGAAAGGATTCAAAGATGATAGCAAGATACCATTAATGCAGAAAGGGAACTGGGAGCAGTAGATTAGGCTGAGGCAAAAAGGTCATGGGTTTAGAAAAACACTAAATTTAATGTGTTCCAAAGGAGAACTGTGGAATAGAGAGTCTGTAGCTTAAGTGCTGTCGGAAAAGAACAGTTTTTTTGAAAGCCCTTGGTTCATATAGATAGTAGTTGAAGGCTTGGGTGTGGTGAGACAATTTAGAGCAGAAACAGAAATATAATGTCAAGATGCCCCCGGAATGAAAGAATCAATTCTAACTAGTGTAAGGAAAATCAAGTAATAAACCTCTCCATAACATTTTGTAAAAATACAGCTTATATGGATCACTGGGCATAGAGCAATAGAGGTGAGGTAAGTGGTCTGTGAAGGGCCCTCTTTTGTCCATTTAGCGCCACTAATGTGCAGTGAGCTAAGTACAGGCAGGAAGCAGAAGTAGATAAAGTCTCAACCTTTTCAAATAGATAGAGGGTGGTTATCGAGTGTGAAGTGTATGTGAAATAGTTATCCTGAAAAATAAATTCTCTTCTGAAATTTTATAGATTTTAATATGATTCAATGGATCATATCAATATCATGTCATATTTATCAAAACTGATACCGTTTCTATTAATTATCAATAGATGATGCCTGTACCTTGACCTATGGATAATGAACATGTTCAGGGAAATAAAAATGTTTTAATTCAAATCATGATATGACCAGTTAGTGCAAATCAAAAATTTTATCCATCAAAGAGATTATATACATATAGAACATGTGTTAATGTATTGATCTGAATATACACCATTTAAGAAATCTCCCTAGAACAAGAAATTTCAGTAATTTGAAATGTCCCACAGTAATTAGAAGCCAGCTACATGATATATATCTAGGGTTATAAGGAGCCATATTACTCAGTTCAAAACATTTTATGTGTCTCATATAAGTAGCACCTGAAAATCTGTGGAAAAAAAAATGTAGAAGGCTATATATTTATAATCACAATAGTGAAAACCAGAAATTTATTTGATGACTTGATGAATCACAGAATACTTTAAGAATAACTGGAAAATCACCAACAAAGAAAACACCCTTCCCAGGAGAGCAGTTTTAAAAGACACTAATATGGAAGTTATTTATACACAATCACCCAGACATATATTTTAAGAACTACTGAATATCTTAAAGCAATCACAAAATCAGTCTTTGGCTTAATCCTCATCAGCATTTTAATGATTTCAAAATATAGCCACATTATAGGGTTTGAGGTTGCATATTGCTGTATTACTAGTTTCATTGCATTATGGCTTTCCATCTTGGTAGCAATAAATTCTAGTAAACAGAACCATTAACAGCATTTTTATAGGGTCAAATGGAGCGATGGTACTAGATGTGTAGTGTTAAGTAAAATTTGAAGGTTGCTATATTATACCCAACTGTTTATTAAGGCATTAAAATCAGGTCTTCCAGGGATGTCTGAATGATTTTCATGATCTTTTCTCCCCTTGTTTTAGATTTTATGTGGCAATTTGGAAAAAAAATGATTATGTAAGATTTCACAAAGTTTGAAGTTCTCATTAAAGTATGAGCTTTACAAAAGAGTATTGCATTCTAAATAAAAGAAATTAAAACTAGGTATTAAGTAAAATAGCTCATGATCATATTCAGAAATATATATTAATAATTCAAATACATATAATAATTTAGAATATGCACAAAATATGAAGCATCTATAATAAAATTAATCAAAATTGGGATTCTCTTGTTCTTCAGGTATATGTCTAAGTTTTGTCTTAATAAACTGAAGTAGCAATACAATGTTACCCTATAAACCATTCTTTACTTTGGAAAATGACTCTTCACTCACGTAAGCATCTTTTCAGTTTGTAAAAAATGTGTTACAGTAAGTTTTATTACACACATGTAATTTCACATGAGTATAAAAAAATGAAAAACTTACCTAAACATAATTTTTCTCTTTTGATTCTTATTTGAGCACATAAAAACAACTTATTCCTTAAAGTAACAGACTAGATAATTATATCTTAAGTATATTCTCATATTAATTAGGTTTTAACAAGGTTTGGAAAGATACTAGTGTTGAAAACAAATTTCATTTTCTGTTATTGGTGTTATGGCAGATTATTTTAGTTTGTTCATAGGCAAATACATTTTGTATAAGCAAAATGTGTTTATTTAATCAGAATTTAAGCAAATCAGAAAAAAAATATGTCAAGTTTCATACATATGGTTTCATGGTTACTACTATTTGGGATGAAAATTAAGTTAGAATGTAAGTTTTAGAAACACTAAGTTGACAAAACTCCGGGAATTGGTGATGGTCAGGGAAGCCTAGTGTGCTGCCGTCCGTGGGGTTGCAAAGAGTCGGACACAACTGAGCAACTGAACTGAAGTTGACAATATTCATTCAGTTCAGTTCAGTTCAGTCGCTCAGTCATGTCCGACTCTTTGTGACCCCATGAATCTCGGCACGCCAGGCCTCCCTGTCCATCACCATCTCCCAGAGTACACTCAGACTCATGTCCATCAAGTCAGTGATGCCATCCAGCCATCTCATCCTCTGTCATCCCCTTCTCCTCCTGCCTCCAATCCCTCCCAGCATCAGTCTTTTCCAATGAGTCAACTCTTCTCATGAGGCAGCCAAAGTACTGGAGTTTCAGCTTTACTATCATTCCTTCCAAAGAAATCCCAGGGCTGATATCCTTCAGACTGGATTGGTTGGATCTCTTTGTAATCCAAGGGACTCTCAAGAGTCTTCTCCAACACCGCAGTTCAAACCCATCAATTCTTCGGTGCTCAGCCTTCTTCACAGTCCAACTCTCACATCCATACATGACTACTGGAAAAACCATAGCCTTGACTAGATGGACCTTAGTCAGCAAAGCAATATATCTGCTTGAATATACTGTCTAGGTTGGTCATAACTTTTCTCCCAAGGAGTAAGTGCCTTTTAATTTCAGGGCTGCAGTCACCATCTGCAGTGATTTTGGAGCCCAAAAACATAAAGTCTGCCACTGTTTCCACTGTTTATCCATCTATTTGCCATGAAGTGATGGGACCAGATGCCATGATCTTAGTTTTCTGAATGTTGAGCTTTAAACCAACTTTTTCACTCTCCTCTTTAATTTTCATCAAGAGACTTTTTAGTTCTTCTTCACTTTCTGCCATAAGAGTGGTGTCATCTGCATATCTGAGGTTATTGATATTTCTCCCAGCAGTCTTGATTCCAGCTTGTGTTTCTTCCAATCCAGTGTATCTCATGCTGTACTCTGTATATAAGTTAAATAAGCAGGGTGACAGTATACAGCCTTGATGTACTCCTTTTCCTATTTGGAACCAGTCTGTTGTTCCATGTCCAGTTCTAACTGTTACTTCCTGACTGGCATACAGATTTCTCAAGAGGCAGGTCAGGTGGTCTGGTATTTCCATCTTTTTCAAAATTTTCCACAGTTGCTTGTGATCCACACAGTCAAAGGATTTGGCATAGTCAAGAAAGCAGAAATAGATGTTTTCTGGAATTCTCTTGCTTTTTCCATGATCCAGCAGATGTTGGCAATTTGATCTCTGGTTCCTCTGCCTTTTCTAAAACCAGCTTGAACATTAGGGAGTTCATGGTTCATGTATTGCTGAAGCCTGGCTTGGAGAACTTTGAGCATTACTTTACTAGCATGTGAGATGAGTGCAATTGTGCGGTTGTTTGAGCATTCTTTGGCATTGCCTTTCTTTGGGATGGGAATGAAAACTGACCTTTTCCAGTCCTGTGGCCACTGCTGAGTTTTCCAAATTTGCTGGCATATTGAGTGCAGCACTTTCACAGCATCATCTTTGAGGATTTGAAAAAGCTCCACTGAATTCCATCACCTCCACTAGCTTCGTTCATAGTGATGCTTTCTAAGGCCCACCTGACTTCACATTCCAAGATATCTGGCTCTAGATGAGTGATCACACCATCGTGATTATCTGGGTCGTGAAGATCTTTTTTGTACAGTTCTTGTGTGTATTCTTGCCACTTCTTGTTAATATCTTCTGCTTCTGTTAGGTCCAGACCATTTCTGTCCTTTATGGAGCCCGTCTTTGCATGAAATGTTCCCTTGGTATCTCTAGGTTTTTTGAAGAGATCTCTAGTCTTTCTCATTCTTTTTTCCCCCTCTATTTCTTTGCATTGATCACTAAAGAAGGCTTTCTTATCTCTTCTTGCTATTCTTTGGAATTCTGTATTCAGATGCTTATATCTTTTCTTTCTCCTTGGCTATTCGCTTCTCTTCTTTTCACAGCTATTTGTAAGGCCTCTCCAGACAGCCATTTTGCTTTTTTGCATTTCTTTTCCATGGGTATGGTCTTGATACTTGTCTCCTGTACAATGTCACAAACCTCATTCCATAGTTCTTCCATTCGGTATTCATTAACAGCAAAAACAGCAGATAGATATGATGAAAGTCTTGAATGTGAATACGACTTGGCATGTTAATATCTGGTGGCATGTGAATAACTGATATCAGAGGAACACAGATATAGCCCATT
>SJYC01021681.1:0-10120 GCA_006408675.1 Madoqua kirkii | reverse complement strand
ATATGTTTTAAAAATTCGCTTAAAAAGTAATTTAGAAGTTTAAATAGTGTCAAAAGGTACATTTTAAAAAGACTTTTCCTAAATTTGAGCCTTGTGTGATATTGTTTCATCTGCCAATTTTTAAACAACTTTTATAAGAATATAGGCTTGGAATAGTCAAGTGCATCTTGTGAAAAAGTAAATAAGGTATATTCAGATTTTATAATATATATGTATATATATATAATTTTGAATAAAATAATAAAACCACAGAATGAATAATCATATATCTAAATGTCTTTTTGGAAAAGTCATAATTGTGTGTGTGTGTGTGTGTAATTTGAAATGTCTCTCAGTTGTAACCCTGTGGACTGTAGCCCATCAGGCTTCTCTCTCCATGGGATTCTCCAGGCAAGAGAACTGGAGTGGGTAGACATTCTCTTCTCCAGGGGATCTTTCTGACCCAGGGACTGAACCTGGATATCCTGCATTGCAGGCTAATTTTTTACTATCTGAGCCACCAGGGAAAATTTGCTACAAATTAAAAAATAAAGTTGGATCTACTAGTCTTTGGCAAATGAACTAATCAGATTCATCTGATAATTTACCATACCACAGTGAGTTTTTCTAAAAAGTATTTATAAAATTTGGCACAGAAAGATTTTATCTCAGGACACATTAGAATAAAATTTAATACATCGGTAGAGCATATTTTTCATTATACTTACTATGTCTCCCTTAAGATAATGAACATTTTAGTAGCTTGAATCCAAAGGCTGGGATGAGATCCAGGATGGGTGGGTACAGAAAGGCAGGATGTAGGACAAATGTCTTTGTACGTTAACATCATGCCAAAATCCTGCAGAACTATCTCCTGGGTTTAATGTATCAGAGCCAGTTCTCCTGAAGCTGACAGAAAACTCTATCTCTAATTGTTATATAATTGTAGAGGAATACTATCACCCTGTTTTGACGTAGCAAATGGAATTTTTTTCCAGCAAACTCTATATCAAGGTTCAGTTAAAACAGCTGTGCAGCTTTTGCATGAACCAAATAATAAAGATCTTTAAGGCACAGACAAAATTCCATGCTTTCTCAGCTCCTTTGAAAAAGAAAAGAAGCATTTTCTTCCCAATATGAATAATATGAAATCTTCACAAGGTCATCTTCAAAAGAATGGAAAATCAACTTACAAGTTGAGGGAGATTTTTCCAGTTTTCTCTTATGATGATCAAAATATATGGCTAAAAGTGAGCAGAGGGCAGTGTCATCTCATGTTTACAACACACCCTCTTTGTCACATTGCCTCTTATATTATCGATTTATAAAGCCCCCAGACATGCACTTCACACCATGGTGAAGAGGCTCTGTGTAAATATAAATGTTGAATTAGTCTTGGACTTCTCCTTTTAAATCATTTTTGCTGAATTCATTCTTAGCATAATTAAAAATTAGTTTTGACTACATTAAAAATTTTCAGGTAGTATTGAACAACTCCTGATATTAGAAAAGATGAAAAAAATAACCATTCATGTTCCTTACCTAACACCTCCAAGTGTCTTGATTTCAAAATTATATTTTTAATATTAAAATGCCTCAAATAAGAACTCAGTTAAGCTACAGTTCTCAGGGTTAGAAAAATGGATGTAATGTACCCTTTAAGCTCAAAGAGCCTCATGTGGATGAGAACAGTTTCATCACAGCCTAAGGCAAGAGAGACAAGATGAGGCAGTGTAGGATAGATCAGCTGGTGGAATGTTTTAAGACTTTCCACCAAGAGGTACAGAATGTAATGTTTCTGTGGCAAGTAGGAACTCATCATCCTAATTTTTGGTAGAAAAATGAGAGCATGTCAATATTAACCTATATTCTTACTGAGGCTTTTAACTTCCAACTTTAGCACTTCTATTCTTTCTATGAATTCTTTTAAGAAAAATTTCAAAGAGCTTGGAAGCTAATAAGGCAGGGTTCAACTGAAGACTAAATTTTGAATCAGTCATGTCTATGTTGTTCAGTTGCTCATTCATGTCCAACTCTTTGTGACCCCATAGACTGCAGCACGCCAGGCTTCCCTGTCCTTCACTCTTTCCGGGAGTTTGTACCAACTCATGTCCATTGAATCAATGATGCCATCCAACCAACTCATTCTCTCTCACCCTTTTCTCTTCCAGCCCTCAATCTTTCCCAGCCTCAGGGTTTTTTCCAATGAGTCATCTGTTTGCATCAGATGGCCAAGTATTGCAGCTTCAGCTTCAGCATCAGTCCTTTCAATGAATATTCAATTTCCTTTATGATTGACTAGTTTGATCCCCCTGCTGTCCATGGGACTCTCTCAAGGGTCTTCTCCAGCACCACAGTTCAAAAGCATCAATTCTTCAGTATTCATCCTTCTTTCTGGTCCAGCTCTCACATCTATACATCACTACTGGAAAAGCCATAGCTTTGACTAGACAGACCTTTGTCAGCAAAGTTATGTCTCTAATTTTAATATGCTGTCTAGGTTTGTCATAACTTTTCTTCCAAGGAGCAAGTGTCTTTTAATTTTGTGGCTGCAGTCACTGTCTGCAGTGATTTTGGAGCCCAAGAAAATAAAGCCATCTCTATAGAAATAGAGTCTATCCTCACACATGCCTACTTACATGAGATTCTTTGAATGGCCGTGAAAAGCCTCTTGATTAAAGTAAAAGAGGAGAGTGAAAAAGCTGGCTTAAAACTCAACGTTCAAAAAATTGAAATCATGGCATCTGGGCCAATAACTTCATGACAAATAGGTAGGGAAACAATGGAAACAGAGACTTTATTTTCTTGGGCTCCAAAATCACTGCAGCTAGTGAATGTAGCCATGAAATTAAAAGACACTTGCTCCTTGGATAAAAGCTATGACCAAATTAGACAACATATTAAAAAGCAGAGACATTACTCTGCCAACAAAGGTCCATCAAGTCTAAGCTATATTTCCAGTAGTCATCTATGGATGTGAGAGTTTGACCATAAAGAAAGTTGAGTGTCAAAGAATTTATGCTTTTGAACTGTGGTGTTGAAGAAGAATTTTGAGAGTCCCTTGGACTGCAAGGAGACCTAACCAGTCCATCCTAAAGGAGATCAGTCCTTAATATTCATTGGAAGGACCGATGCTGAAGCTGAAGCTCCAATACTTTGTCCACCTGATGCAAAGAACTGACTCATTTGAAAAGACCCTGATATTGGGAAAAATTGAAGGCAGGGGCAGAAGGGGATGACAGAGGATGAGGTGGTTGGATGGCCTCACTGACTTGATGGACATGAGCTTAAGCAAGCTCCAGGAGTTGTTGATGGACAGGGAAGCTGGCATGCTGCAGTCCTTGGGGCTGCAAAGAGTTGACCATGACAGAGCGACGGAACTTACTGAACTGAAGGGCACCTGGAAGAAAGAAAATTCTTTCCTATGTATCTGGAAGACAGGATATTAGTGTGTACTATGTGATAGATGATTCTTCCCCTTTTGTATAGAAAAGAGAACTCTCCACGAATTAATGCATCAATGAAAGCATCGGAATCACAGCTATGGTGAGCCTGGGGAAAAGGAATCCCCACTGAAAGGCAGCCGCACTCTTGAGTTGAACATCAAAAGTTTCTATAAAATGTGACCTTGTTTAGAACAGTGTGAGAATGCTTAGACATACTTCTGAGTGCAGATGGGAAAAGATTTTTCAGGGCCAACACTGTAGAGTTGAACTGGTTAGGAAGATGAGTCAGGAAGATAATAGTCTAAATGTAACATTTGTACTCACAGGCTCATGGAAGCTGGAGAAATTTAAGTTTCTCTAGAGAGACTCAGGTAAAACTTTATTCTTTTCATCAATTTACCCAGGGACTTAATTAGGTTTCTAAAAAAAAAAAAAAAAAGTTGCCAAAATGATCTCTGAAAACCAAAGGGAGCACAAGTGGTGTCATTTCACTAACTCCAGGGACCTATCAAGAGACTGCTTTCCAGAAATAAATATGTATGGCAGTATCAGCTAAGGAACCAGTAAAGTACCTTGAGCATTAATTTTTACCCTTTTGCTACAAGGGTAACCCTCTATAATTCTTTTAATGGGTGGAGTGGATCTAGATATTGCAATTAAAAGAACTTTTATCCCTTTTATCTCTCTTCAAATTAAGACTTTAGGTACAATGGATATCAATTTTCATAGTAAAAATTTCTTTTGTAATTTTGTTAAAAACAGACTTCACAGTAGTGAGGAATATTGTGCAAAGTAGGACAACTGGAAAGATTCTCATTTTACCCCAGAATATATTTTCTGTAACTAATAAGAAAGCACAAAGTTAAAATGCATGTGGAATTCAGATTATCATATAGGTATATGATATATTGACTATGCCAAAGGCTTCGACTGTGTGGACCACAACAAATTCAGGAAAATTATTAAAGAGATGGGAATACCAGGCCACCTGACCTGCCTCTTGAGAAATCTGTATGCAGGTCAGAAAGTAACAGTTAGAACTGCACATGGAACAACAAACTGGTTCCAAATAATAAAAGGACAACATCAAGGCTGTATGTTGTCATCCTGCTTATTTAACTTAAATGCAGAGTACATCATGAGAAATGCTAGGCTGGAAGAAGCACAAGCTGGAATCAAGATTGCTGGAACAAATATCAATAACCTCAGATATGCAAATGACACCACCCTGGATGGCAGAAAGTGAAGAAGAGCTAAAGAGCCTCTTGATGAAAGTGAAAGAGAAACAAGTTGGCTTAAAGCTCAACATTCAGAAAATGAAGATCATGGCATCCAGTCCCATCACTTCATGGCAAATAGATGGAGAAACAGTGGAAACAGTGGCTGACTTTATTTGGGGGGTGGGGCTCCAAAAGCACTGCAGATGGTGATTGCAGCCATGAAGTTGAAAGATGCTTACTCCTTGGAGGAAAAGTTATGACGAATATTAAAAAGCAGAGATATTACTTAGCCAACAAAAGTCTGTCTAGTGAACTATGGTTTTTCTAGTAATCATGTATAGATGTGAGAGTTGGACTATAAAGAAAGCTGAGCACCAACTAATTGATGCTTTTGAACTATGGTATTGGAGAAGACTCTTGAGAGTCTCTTAGACTGCAAGCAGATCCAACCAGTCTATCCCAAAGGAAATCAGTCCTGAATATTCACTGGAAGGACTGATGTTGAAGCTGAAACTCCAATATTTTGTTCACCTGATGTGAAGAGCTGATTCATTAAAAAGACACTGATGCTGGAAAAGATTGCAGGTGGAAGGAGAAGGGGACCGCAGAGGATGAGATGGCTGGATGGCATCACTCACTCAATGGACATGAGCTTGAGTAAACTCTGGGAGTTAGTGATGGACAGGGAGGCATGGCTTGCTGCAGTTCATGGGTTGCAAAGAGTCAGACAAGACTGAGAGACTGAACTGAACTGAACTGATAGGTATAGGGCTTTCCAGATGGTGCTGAAATAAAGTAGAAGTTTAGCTGCTCAGTCATGTCAGACTCTTTGCTACCCCATGGACTATAGCCCACTAGGCTTCTCCATCCAAGGCATTTTCCAGGTAAGAGTGCTGGAGTGGGTTGCAATTTCCTTCTCCAGAGGATCTTCCTGACCCAGGGATCAAACCCAGGTCTCCCACATTATAGGCAGATGCTTTACTGTCTGAGCCAAAGAATCTGCCAATGCTAATACAGAACTTGGGTTGGATCCCTGGGTGTGGAAGATCCCCTGGAGAAAGAAATGGCAACCCACTCCAGTATTCTTGCCTGGAGAATCCCCGGGACAGAGGAGCCTGGCAGGCTACAATCCATGGGGTTGCAAAGAGTTGGACACAACTGAAGTAACCTAGCATGTAGGAGGGGGAAATAAGACAAGTTGTGATGCAGTATATTCCTGATCATCAATGTGAAACCCACTTGTCATCCGAAGTGGAGCCATCCCCAGTGTGGCATCAACAAGTGTTGCCAATCACACTGAGTGACAGGCACAGACATATCCAAGGCCATACCTCTGAGTATCCTGACATTTGAACATCTCTTTGATAGCTTGACTGTGTGAGCAGATCCTTAAGGCAGCTCAGGTAATAATGTCAGTTGATACACACTCTCCTTTACCTTGTCACTACCTGCCACCTGAAAGCACCTTTTAACAACTCTTCCCAAGGGGGCTGCAAAGACCACCAGAGATAGAATACTGCCAGAAGAGTCATTCACAAGAGAACCATTCAGTTCTGTTAGCTATAAGATATTGATTTTATAGCTGTGCCCAAAGGGTGATGCTTGAGGAAAAATAGGGAATATATAAAATATATGCCATTCTCACTCATCCTCTTGTAGTTAAAAAAAAAAAGAGTATACTAAGAAATAAATGGAATGTTTGCGACAGTAACATAAAAACTTATATCCAGAAAAAGGGAAAATTCTTTTTTTGTTTTAAATAAGTAATTCAAACAGAAGAGGCACAGCAAAAAGCTTCTATATATCTAGTACTGAAGATTCATTAATATGTCTAGTACTTCTTTCTGCTCATTTTTTTTGTCATTAAAGGAATCTCAAATATAATTTCCTCATAGAGATGGATACATAAGAACACCTTTGGAGACTAAAAGTATTTTTTTAATTATAAAAAATATAAGTTATTGGGAAATAATTGCATTGTTTTTGATACCAATTACTCTTCCCCGAGGGAGGAAGGGGATCAGCATTTATTTAAAACAATTGGAAACTATACCTGGCAAAACATTGTACAGCTTTTAGTAGCAAAACTGCAAGAGAAAATGCTGTAGTGTAGTAAAAAGCCAATAAAGATCAATGCAATTTGCCTTGGGAAAAAAATAAATCACAAGTAAAACCTCCTTTTTCTACTCTCTATTGAGAATTTTTACAAGAGCTTTTCATTTAATTTAAACAAGAGGATTTGAGCATATGGGAAAAGAATTGTTTAACAACAGTCTTAGTGTACTGAAAAAAGAGAAATTGATGACAGTTTTGAAATAATTTTAATACTGGGGAGATAATTAAGGATGAGAAAGAATATTTGCTTTGCCGACTGTATAATAAAGAATGGGGAGAAGTTTTGAAGGAATAGTCTTCTATCAATGGCATATGAGGTCTAGTCATGTTATAGGAGCAATTTTATTGCTACTGAAAATATCTAAGTGATAAGATCTGGGGTAAGCATTTTTAGAATGAGGTGCATATAGAGGAAACTTAGATAAGCATTGGGTGGCAATGGGATTTTATCATAGCAGGAAATAATTATTCACTGGCCTTGGTACATCTGTCAAAATGATCCTGCAAATGAGCTCACAATCAGAAGCATCTCTCTTTACAGAAATGGAAATATCCTGTGTTATGGAATAGAGGTTGTCATCATCATCATTGTTCTCATTTCCTCCTCTTCTTCATCATAGTGGCTATCATTTATTGATTTTTCAAATGAGCTAGCACCGTACTAAAGAGTTATATTTTGCCAAAACCATGATTTTCAAATACTCTTTTACTTAATTTCCTCCAAAGATAATAGTGCTGAATTTTGGGATAACAGGGGTTCTCTGAGAGTAAATTTAGAATAACAAATGGGGGTGCCAAGTTTTATAACCAGGTAAAAGCTCACTAAACCCTGGATAAGACATGGCACTGGAGATTTATTTTTAATCCTGATGTAGTAAGGTAATATCCCAAGATCAGAGTCCTTGGTATGTATATATGGCTTTCATTATTTTAGCTTGAAAACACTATTCACATTTTAACGTGTAAAAATATATTGTTTACACAAGGAGTTTATGGAAAATAAAGCTTATCCCAGGTTCTATAGGTACAACCTATGTGACTAAAAAGGTAGTTTATTCTCTAAATTATATAACAGAACTTTTAGGGCCTTCCAGGTAGCAAAGTGGCAAAGAATCCATCTAATAATGCTGGAGACTCAAGAGATGCGGGTTCTATTCCTGGGTCTGGAAGATCCTCTGAAGTAAAAAATGTCAACTCACTCAGGATTTTTGCCTGGAAAATTTCATGGACAGAGGCCTGGCAGGCTAGTCCATGGAGTCACAAAGAGTTGGACACAACTAAGCCTGCATGCATGTAACCACAAATTGAGCTACTGAAATATGGCCATCCTAAATTAAGATGCAGAGCAAGTGTAAAACACACACCAGATTTTTTAAATGTATTATAAAAATAAAGTAGCTTATTAATAATTTTATATTAATTACATGTTGAATGATAATATTTTGGATATAGAAGTTTCAATATAATATACTGAAATTATTTTCATCTCTTTCTTTTTGCATTTAATGCAGCTGCTAAAATGTTGTAAATTATATATGTCACTCATACCATGGCTTGCATTCAGTTTCTCTTGGACAGAGCTGTACAAACAGAGATAAAGCATTCTGGAATAAAAATGATGCCAATGAACTGGGACCAAAAAAAAAAAAAAAACCTCTTTAACTGTCCTGGGGAAAGCACTATGCTCTGACTGCCTAGTACTCAAATGTCATACAAAGTCAGAAGCCTTTCAGTGAATCCTAGGTAAAAGCATGTAAATAGTGAGTCTCTATTTAGTACAGATGGAGAAGGCAATGGCACCCCACTCCAGAACTCTTGCCTGGAAAATCTCATGGACAGAGGAGCCTGGTAGGCTGTAGTCCATGGAGTCGCTAGGAGTCAGACACGACTGAGCGACTTCACTTTCACTCTTCACTTTCACGCATTGGAGAAGGAAATGGCACCCCACTCCAGTATTCTTTCCTAGAGAATCCCAGGGACAGGAGAGACTGGTGGGCTGCCATCTATGGGGTCGCACAGAGTCACACACGACTGAAGCAACTTAGCAACAGCAGCAGCATTTAGCATATAGAAATTTTAGGTATTATTACTTGTAGCTATTTCTACTGGTCTTCATTCTGTGGTTCCTTGTACATTATAGCCTATCCCCAACTAGCCCTTTCACAGACATCTTTCTTGATCAGGAAAGAGTGTTAAAGTGAAACCTAAAAATCAAAATGTGCTAGAGAAATATAGATAGGTAGATTTAGATATATAATTTATATATTTGTTATATATTTATAAAATATTATAAATATATTTAGTGTTTAGTATATATTTAATGTTTACTATATATAATCCATTTCTCCAAGGAAATGGCAACCCACTCCAATATTCTTGCCTGGAAAATCCCAAGACAGGGGAGTCTGGTGAGCTATAGTTTATGGGGTTGCAAAGAGTCATATATGACTGAGCACACACACACATATAAAATAATACAAGGTACAGAAATATATATATATATATACATATATATATTCATATATATGTATGTATATATTCATATATATATCGGAGAAGCCAATGGCATCCCACTCCAGTACTCTTGCCTGGAAACTCCCATGGACGGAGGAGCCTGTTAGGCTGCAGTCCATGGCGTCGCTGAGTCAGACACGACTGAGCGATTTCACTTTCAATTTGAACTTTCATGCTTTGGAAAAGGAAATGGCAATCCACTCCAGTGTTCTTGTCTGGAGAATCTCAGGGATGGCGGAGCCCAATGGGCTGCCGTCTGTGGGCTCGCACAGAGTCGGACATGACTGAAGCGACTTAGCAGCAGCATATATATATACATATATATATAAGGACTATCTCAAGTCATAAAGGAATTCTGTTTGTTATAAAAATTGGTTTTCACCATGTAAACAACAGAGAGAACATTGAAGGACTTTAAACATAGAAGTAGCGTATCAGATTTTATTTTTCTTACTGTCTTCTAGGAAGACAATAGATGAGTAGACAGACTGAGAGAGAAAGAAGCAGATCTCACTAGAGACCCTCCAGAGGTTTTGAGCCCAGCTATATAATCTCCCCACTCCATCCCCACTATATCAGCTCTTAAAATTATCTTGTGTGCAAAGCTCTTTTGTGTTTCAAGCACTCTCCTTTATTTAGAAGGGCTCAGAATATTAAGGACAACACAGCTTTTAGAGATGTAGAGCAGCCTTGTGAGAGCCACTGGGCCTTGATCCCAACATCTCATCAGTTCAGTTCATTTCAGTCGCTCAGTCATGTCCAACTCTTTGCGACCACATGAATCACAGCACGCCAGGCCTCCCTGTCCATCATCAACTACGGAGTTCACTCAGACTCACGTAGATC
>SJYC01021678.1:0-11957 GCA_006408675.1 Madoqua kirkii | reverse complement strand
GCAAAGAATCAGACACGACTGAGTGACTGAACTGATCAGATGGAATCCCTATCTCTTCCTCTTTTATTTGGATTGGTGGGCATTTATCCTGTTCCTTTACCTGCTGAATATTTCTCTACTTTAAGGAAATGGCAACCCACTCCAGTATTCTTGCCTGGAGAATTCCTTGGCAGGGATTGTGGAGGAGCCTGGAGGGCTACAGTCCACGGAATCACAAAGAGTCAGACATGACTGAGCAACTTCACTTTTCTGTATTTGGCAATTGTGGTTTGTCTTTATTGTGGAGGTTCCTCGCTGTGGGTGGGGTTGGATGGGTTGCTTGTCAATGTTTCCTGGTTTGGGAAATTTGTGTAGGTATTCTGGTGGGGGAAGCTGTATTTCTTCTCTCTGGAGTGCACTGAAGTGTCCAGTAATAAGTTTTTAGATGTCACTGGGTTTGGTGTGCCTTTGGACAGCCTGTGTATTGAAGCTCAGGGCTACGTTCCTGTGTTGCTGGAGAATTTGCATGGTATGTTTTGCTTTGTGGAGGTTCCTCGCTGTGGGTGGGGTTGGATGGGTTGCTTGTCAATGTTTCCTGGTTTGGGAAATTTGTGTAGGTATTCTGGTGGGGGAAGCTGTATTTCTTCTCTCTGGAGTGCACTGAAGTGTCCAGTAATAAGTTTTTAGATGTCACTGGGTTTGGTGTGCCTTTGGACAGCCTGTGTATTGAAGCTCAGGGCTACGTTCCTGTGTTGCTGGAGAATTTGCATGGTATGTTTTGCTCTGGAACTTGTTGACCCTTGGGTGGGTGGTGGTTGGTTTTGGTGTAGGTATGGAGGCTTTTGATGAACTCCTGTCAACTAATGTTGCCTGGAGTCAGGAGTTCTCTGGTGTTCTCAGGGTTTGGAGTTAAGCCTCCTGCCTCTGGTTTTCAGTCTTATTCGTACAGTAGCCTCAAGATTTCTCCATCTCCTTTCTAAGACAATGGGCTGCTTTTCTGGGTGCCTGATGTCTTCTGCCAGCATTCAGAAGTTGTTTTGTGGAATTTGTTCAGCGTTCAAATGTCTTTTCAGTGAATTTGTACAGGAGAAAGTGGTCTCCCTGTTCTATTCCTCTGCCATCTTAGGACCACCCCAGTTTGAGCATTCTTATCAGGATAAGCCAAATTCATAGAAATAAAAAGTAGAATGATGGTTTTTAGGGGCTTGGAGAAGGAAATGATGGAGTTGTTTAATAGTTATAGAATTTCAATTTGGCAAGTGGAAAAAGTTTTGACTCTTCCACAATATAAATATATTGTACATCCCTGAACTTGACACTTAGCAATGGTTAAGATGGTAAATTTTATTTTATGCAGTTTTTATCACTATAAAAAGTAATTTAAAAAGATACTATCCAGCTCAGAGCTATTGTCAATGTCAAATAATACATATCAAGTGCTATGTTAAAAAAAATAATTGAAACATTGTAAGTACCCAAAATTGTCAACTTTTATTGCTACTTGAGAACTGAATTTCTTTGTCCACCATTTTTCTTTTGTTGGTGCTGAGGCTTGCTAAACACTGCTTATGCAATGGATGAATTTTATATAAGTATGCTTTTATAATGGAAAGTGCATCCAAGCTTTTTACATCCAGGAAATACACCTGTAGTAGGCATAATTCATGGCTTAATCCCTACTGTTAGGATGTTTAACTGTCTCATACTAGGATTTTTTTTTTTTTTGCTATATGCCATTTCATTTATATTATGTATGAGCTATGAAAGTCCACTGAAACTAAATAAAAATATAACTGATATTTTCTATATGATATTTTCTAAAAATCACACAGTTTAGAATGGGACTTACATAGGTCACTTATAATTATGTAGTGAGTGAATGAGTTAAGTCGCTCAGTCATGTCCAACTCTTTACGACCCCATGGACTTTAGCCCACCAGGCTCGTCCATCCATGGGATTTTCTAGGAAAGAGTACTAGAGTGGGTTGCCATTTCCTTCTCCAATAATTATGTGAGGTGAAGTCGCTCATCGTGTCTGACTCTTTGTGACCCTGTGGCATGGACTGTAAACCTATTAGGCTTCTCCATCCATGGGATTCTCCAGGCAAGAATACTGGAGTGGATTGCCATTTCCTTCTCCAGGGGATCTTCCAGACCCAGCGATCGAACCTGGGTCTCCCTCATTGGAGGCAGACGCTTTAACCTCTGAGCTGTCAGGGAAGCCCCAATAATTATGTAAGTATTATTATTTATAGCAGCATGTGGACAAGAGGCGGTTTCTTTGGTTTTTATCCCCACTGGCATACATCATTCTTGAACACCTTCTGTCTCGTCAATTAAAATTTACAAAAAAAAAAAAAAAAGGATAAAATCAAGGTTAATTTTTTTTCATGTTTACCTAGATTTAAGAAAAAAATGCAACCACCGAACAGCTGTGATTTCTATCATGATCTGTTATTTTTATACGCAATGGCAGAACTTGTAGATTTGCCTTGCTTGCAAGCTTACTAAGATTGTGTTTTGCATATGATTGAGGAGTACTTTGCAGTCTATTCCTGTGTTACCAGTTCTATAAAAGTGTCTACTAGCGTGCTGTCACTTTTCAGTCTCTTGCCAGAAAATATATACATTGTCTGAGGCATAAATCTCCATCTTCAGTGGTATAATGGATTATAGATGAGTAATCTAAATTTTTAAGATGAGAAAGCAAGTTAAAACCTATTCCACAAAAATGTCATAACATGCACTGTACCTGAAAAAGAACTCTTATGGAACCCCCTTCATCATTGTAGCAGCTGTGATTATAATCAGTTTTAAATGAAGTGTTCCACAGAAAAGGGTTGAGCACACACGTTATGCAAAGTTAGAATACCCAAATATATCTCCTTGTCTTGTTTGTCATCAGATGAATGAAAGCTTATCTGCGGCACTTCATGAAGTCTAAAAATACTCTATACACCTCATCAATGTAAAACAGTGTCTATCCTTGAAACCTAGTCCTCAATTACTCAGCTGTGATCCATTTGTTCGATGCATCTCTTAAAAGTAAACAGTCATAAAGACATGTAAATGATATGTAGCTTTAAAAGATAGTATTAATAATTCTAAAAGTTCCTTGTTAATTTGACAGTATTCCACTGTTCAAAACTTTGAATTGATATGAGAATATAATTTTTCTCTTTTAAAGTGTTTCTAGAAAACTTTGAGATTTCCTTATTCATTAATTGGAATGCACTAATTTCTCTTGAGGACACTACTGTTTTGCCCTTTTTAAAAATGTATGGGACAGTACAAGTGTTCTATGTGTCTGTTCTATGGAACTGGAGTGTATTACTTCAAAAGAAAGTGTTCTTGTGGCATCTATGGAATCATAAATTTCTTCTGAAAGTATTCAAACACTTAGTAGTGATTTGTCCCTATAAGAATGACCCATATCTTTGCCTAGAGAAAGGTAAGTGTGCCTACTTGAAATTTAATACTTCCTACACTCAAGCTTCTTTTGACACTGACCACATAAATAATGTGTCTATCTTTAACCACATTTCCCAGGATATCTAATTCTCCTAGAATTGCCAAAATATCCTTCTTAAGTAGCTATGACTTTCTTTTTTATCATCTACTTTATATAGCCTATTGGGTTAGAAACCAGAATTACCACTAGCTTCTGTCATTTTCTTTCTCTGTGATTTGGATCCTGAAGTAAATTTGCTTTCTAGCCACTCCTGACCTTAGACTTACCATTGGCAGAGAAATCTTCATTGAAAAATTCCTGTAATACTGCTGTTATCCACAAAACTCTCGAACTTTCAGCTGTCTCCCAGATTCTACTAAACCCTGCTTGCCTGCCTTTCATATCACAGCTCCCTGTGTGTTGAACTGCTTGGCTCTGCTCTTCTTTGGCTACATTTCTGAATTTGGATTATTTCAGATTGGGTCTTAGAGGCAGATTTTCACCCTGGTTTCTGAACATCCCTTCAACTCGATGGTGTTACATTGATCTGAATTCCCTCTGAACTTCATATTTTCACCTGTCTGATGGCATGAACCATACGAATCATGCATTGGGATTGGACATGAAATTAATGATTTTCACATATATCTTATAAGAAGAGACTGTGGGATTTTGCTAAGCATGAATCATATGTATTTTACTACATTACTGCAAAAAATAATTAGTGCAAAAGCATGTTAATAAACCAATGAATAGCTAATTCCAAACTAATAATATGGATGCTTACTGTTTTTGTTTATATAACTATATAATAAAATTATTGTTATTATTATTGAACTCTTTAAGCCCTTAAATCTGAGCTTTTAAAAAAGCCTTCATCTAACCTAGCCTAAGTTAGATATGAATCTCATTTTGTTCTTTCTAAAATTGTCTATTTTTTACCTCAAAAGTTTCTTAATATATTTCATTGTTTTATCACAATGTTAGATTATTTTTAGAATCATAAAATAACTCATTTATTGAATAAAATTTTTGTAACAATATGACCTTATTTAATTTTCATACCTCTAGAGATAAGTATTTTAAATGCTATTATGTAGTGTGAAGAGGCTATAAAATTGGAAAGAAAAATTTCTTGTAATAATTGCTAGGTCAGACTGCAAGACCATGCTCTTTCCTCTCTTTTGTTCCCGGTTTAAGTAAGCCTGGTCACTTTATTCCCTTTTTTTCCTCTTCTACACCTGTCACCCCAGTGGTTCAGATGATAAAGCATCTGTCTACAATACAGGAGACCTGGGTTCCATCCCTGGGTCGGGATGATCCACTGGAGAAGGAAATGGCAATCCACTCCAGTACTATTGCCTGGAAAATCCCATGGACAGAGGAGCCTGGTAGGCTACAGCCCATGGGGTCAGAAAGAGTCAGACACGACTAAGGGACTTCACTTCACACCTATCACACTTATTCACAAAGTGACAGTTGCCTCAAATCTACTTAAGAGCTTATCTAGTTATTTAAATATGAGAGAGTGCAGGGATGGTACAGCCAGAGCCCAGCAATGCAAAAAGAAGGCTTAATCTTATGCTTCCCAAAGTATCATTCACCTTTACTGAACTGCTTTCGAACATCAACTTATTTTGGGTCTTTACATTGTTCCAAAGCATCCAATATTTACAGAATGAGGAAACATATGACTAAAATCAAATTATGTATCTCATTACACTTTTTTCACATTATTATTATTATATTGATCTACCTTGGGGGGTGGGGAGTGGATGGCTATGGCTTCCCAGGTGGTGTAGTGGTAAAGAACCTGCCTGCCAATGCAGGAGACATGAGACACTGGTTTGATCCCTTGGACAGGACGATCCCCTGGAGGAAGAAATGGCAACCCACTCCAATATTCTTGCCTGGAGAGCCTCATGGACAGAGGAGCTTGGTAGGCTAAAGTCTATAGAGTTGAAGAGAATCAGACACAACTGAAGTGACTTAGCACACCTAAAATATACACATTCTAAAAGTTTTTATATATTAATATTTAGATTAAATACATTTTAACCACTATTGTTATATACATTACACATATATAGCACAAGTATATTATTATGATGATGCACATTATACATATATAGATATAAGTTCATATAACATATATAATTAGTAGACATAAGTATATATTAATATATGTTTATATATTAATTTACTCCTTAAAATTCTGATGCCAATGTTGAATTTTCATGACACTCAAATGATACTGTCCTTTCCTTTCTCCTACAAATCCACATTCTCAATGCACATACCTACACACATACACATATACATACACATACACATACACACACACACACACAAAGCAAGGGCAGGCCAAAATTTGTTTTCTCTTAGGATTAACTAATTTGGCTAAGTTGTAGGTGTATTTTCCTTAATGATTCAAATATTTCTCTCTGTTAGAATCTACATTATTTATTATACCCATTTTTTAATATTAAATACATAATATCAGCTAGAATCTGTCATTTCTAAATAGAGAAAACTCCTATTTAAATTGGCTTAAGAAATATTGAAGTCATTCTCAAAAACAGTAACAGATAGTTCAAAGAAAAGTAAACACAGTTTAGAATCTCTACAGTTGAACATCAGTAAACTGTATATAGAAGTAATCTTCCTCATCTTTTTCTCTGTTAAATACTAGCTAATATTCAACAGTGAAAGGCTAAACACTTTCTATCTAAGATTAGGAACAAGGCAACAATATTCTTACTTATTCTGTTTAATATCATAGCCAATGAAATAAGGCAAGAAAGTGAGATAAGATACAAAATTATTGGAAAGAATTTAAATAGTCATTATTTTCAGATGACATGGTCATGTGCATAAAACCCAAGAAGATTTACAAAAGACCACAAGTAACTGGAAGCAATAAGTGAATTTAATAAGGTTACAAAAATAGGCTTACCTGGCAGCTTAGACAGTAAAGAATCTGCCTGCAATGCAGCAGACCCAGGTTCAATCCCTGAGTCAGGAAAATCCCTGAAGAAGAGAATAGCTACCCATTCCAGTATTCTTGCCTGGGAGATCCTATGGACAGAGGAGCCTGTGGGCTACAGTCCATGTGGTCATAAAGAATCAGACATGACTGAGTGATTAACACTTCAAAAATAAAAGGTCAATATAAAAATTAATTATGTTTCTGTACTAGCAATGGGAAATCAGAAGATGAAATGTTAAACAGCTTCATTTATAATAGCATTACAATATTTATGAATAGGCAATGATATAATTAAATGACCTGCTCAATACAAAATATTGCAAAGAGAAATTAAGGAATGTATAAACAAATGGTGAGATGTTTTGTGTTTCTGCATGGGAAATTTCAGTATTTTTTAACAGAATTATGTCACTAAATCAAAGAACTCAAATACAAAAGAGGACATATTGCATGGGAAAGGGAAAGTTATACCCAACTGAATGCAGAGTCACAAAGAATATCATGGAGAGGTAAGACAGCCTTCTTAAAAGAACAGTGCAAAGAAATAGAGGAAAACAACAGAATGGGAAAGACTAGAGAGGTTTTCAAGAAAACTGAAGATACCAAGGGAACATTTCCTTCTTGGATGGGCACAATCAAGGATAGAAACAGTAAGGACCTAAACTAAGTAGAAGAGATTAAGAAAAAGTTGCAAGAATACACAGAACTATTAAAAAAAAAAAAAAAGACTTAATAGCCCATATGGCCACAATTGTATGGTCACTTATGTAGAGCCAGATATCTTGTAGTATGAATTCAAGTAGGCCTTACGAAGCATTACTATGAGCAAAGCTAGTGGAGGTATTTCAAATCCTAAAAGATGATGCTGTGAAAGTGCTACAACTCAATATGCCAACAAATTTGGAAGACTCAGTGGCCACAGGATTGGAAAAAAAAAAATTCAGTTTTCATTCCATTCTCAAAGAAGTGCAGTGCCAAAAGATATTCAAACTACTGTAGAAGTATGTTCACCTCACATGTTAGCAAGGTAATGCTCAAAATCCTTCAAGTTAGGCACTAGCTGTACGTGAACCAAGAACTTTCAGATGTATAAGCTAGATTTAGAAAAGGCAGAGGAATCAGAGATCAAATTTCCAGCATTTCTTTGGATCATAGAAAAAGCAAGGGAATTCCAGAAAAACATCTACTTCTGCTTCATTGACTACCCTAAAGCCTTTGGCTGTGTGGATCACAATGAACTGGAATATTCTTAAAGAGATGGGAATATAAAACCATCTTATCTGTCTCCTGAGAAACCTGTATGTGGCTCCAGAAGTAACAATTAGAACCTTACATGGACCACCTGGTTCAGAATTGGGAAAGTAGTATGGCAAGGCTGCATATTGTCACCCTGTTTATTTAACTTCTGTGTCGAGTACCTCATGTGAAATACTGGGCTGGATGAATCACAATTACTGGGAGAAATATCAGCAACCTCAGATATGCAGATGACACCACCCTAATGGCAGAAAGTGAAAGGGAACTGAAGAGCCTCTTGATGAGGGTGAAAGAGGAAAGTGAAAAAGCTCCCTTGAAACTCATCATTTAAAAAACTAAGATCATGGTATCCAGTGACATTTCTTCATGGCAAATAGAAAGGGAGAAAGTGGAAGAAAAAACAAATTTTATCTTAGACTCCAATATCATGGCAGATGGTGACTGCAGCCATGAAATGAAAGACACTCTTTGGAAAGAAAGCTGTAGAAAACCTAGACAAGAGTGTTTAAAAGCAAAGATATTGCTTTGCCAGCAAAGTTTCATATAATCAAAGCTATGGTCTTTCCAGTAGTCATGGACAGATGTGAGAGTTGGATTGTAAAGAAGGCAGAGTGCTGAAGAAGTAATGATTTCAGATTGTAGTGCTGGAGAAGACTCATGATGGTCCCTTAGACTGCAAGAAGAGCAAACAAATCAATTCTAAAATAAATCAACCCTAAATATTCACTGAAAGGACTGATGCTGAAGCTGAAGCTCCAATACATTGGCCACCTGAGGGGAAGAGCGACTCACTGGAAAAAGAACCTGATGCTGAGAAAGACAGAAGGCAAAAGGAAGAGGAGGAAGAAGAGGATGAGAATGTTCGATAACATCAGCAACTCAAGGGACATAAATTTGAGCAAACTCTGGGAGATAGTGAAGGACAGAGAGTCCTGATTTGCTACAATCCATGAGTTTTCAAGAGTTGGACACAACTTAGCTACTGAACAACAACAACAAAATTATGTGAAATTAGAGGAAAGGCAAAACAATACTGACAGAAAAATACTAAAAATAGCATATTAGTTCTGGCTATTTGGAGAGAATGTCTTACTTGGAGAGGGAGAGGAGGCTTTCCACCTTTGCCCACTAATCTGCTTCATGCCTCTTTCAAAGGACTGTTGATTTGTATACTTTAATATCCTTTGTAATAAATTGCTAATCTAGTGAGTAAAATAGTTTCCTGAGTCCTGTGAACTGCTCTGACATATCACTAGAGCCCAAAGAAGAGGCTGTTGGAACCTCTGATTCATAAACAGTTATTTAGAAGCACAGGCAATAACCTAGACTTGGAATTTGTGTCTGAAGTGGAGGACAGTCTTATAGAACTGAGCCCTTAACCTGTGGGTTCTGATGCTATCTCTGGGCAAATATTGACAGAATTGTTTTGAGTTGTCAGATTTGCATCTTGTGACAGAAAACAACTTGGTGGTAGGGGGAAGAACACACCTACACATATTGGACTTTCTTTCAGAATCTTTAGCAACCATGTATGATGTTTCCTTGAATCAATTATTTATATAGAAGTTGCAAAATGGTATTTTCCTCACTCTGTTATTCCTTCCATGTTTCTTACATTGCATTTTACTATAAGGAAAAGCTTTTCTCCTTTGTACTCAATGTGTATATATATGTACAGCATTTTAAAAGTAACACTGTAGATTTCCTGGATTGTATTTTAATTTGATATATTATGATCCATTACTGTATTATTCATTCCTGTACTCTTTTCTCTTGTGTGTGTGTGTGTGTGTGTGTGTGTGTGTGTATAGTGGTTGTTCAGTCTCTAAGTAGTATCCAACTCTTTGTGACCCCATGGACTGCAGCATGCCAGCTTCCTCTGTCCTTCACTATCTCCCAGAGTTTGCTTAGATTCATGTTCGTTGAGTTAGTGATCCTGTCTAACCATCTCAATCTCTGCTGGCTCCTTCTTCTTTTGCCTTCAGTCTTTTCCAGCATCAAGGTCTTTTCCAATAAGTTGACTCTTTGCATCAAGTGGCTAAAGTATCAGAGCTTCAGCTTCAGTCCTTCCAGTGAATAGATACTATCATCATAGTTTTTGAATGTTGAGTTTTAAGCCAGTATTTTTACTCTCCTCTTTCACCCTCATCAGTAGACTCTTTAGTTCCCTGTCACTTTCTGCCATTAGATAGTACCATCTTTACATCTGAGGTTGTTGATATTTCTTCCAGCAATCTTTAATCCAGCTTATGATTCATCCAGTTCAGCATTTTGCATGGTGTACTCCACCTAGAAATTAAATAAGTAGAGTGACAATATAAAGCTTTGTCATACTCCTTTCCCAATTTTGAACCAGTCAGTTGTTCTATGTCTAGGATTTGGGAACTGGCTGTGCTCATTGGTCTAGGGGTATAATACGTTCTAGCTCACATAGCTAGAAGATGTATATTTAACTCACTAGTTCACCCTGATATCTCAAATTTCAGTCCATTACCACAGAATACATCTTTTTCTTCACTCTTAGTTATATCCCCCTTTTCCCATAACAAAAACTTTGTCTCTGAAGAGCAGCAATATATTTACTGATTTGCTGAATCCAGTTGTACACATACACACGTGCACACCCACAAATATTTTTAGAACACTGGATAACAATGAAAATTTAACTGAAGTTCAAGACGTTTTTCTTTTTTCTGTCTTTAGACTGAATTTATATTGAAATTAGTGAAAGCTTGGTTTAGATTTCTCCCATTGAGTATTACATAGTGCAAAGATCTTGGCAGTTTCTCAGAACAAAGAAGGGCAGGTGAAGGCAGCCAGTGCATAGGTTCATTCCTGATTGATCCTGGAGATGCAGATTCACTTCCATTTTGAGTGGTCTTGACTTTACAGTAAGTGTTGACTTCCTAAAACTGCCCAAGAGACCCTCAGCATGACAGTATGTGCATACCTATTCTTACAGTTGAATTACTAAAACAAACTTACTAGTTTTAAAACTGCTTATGCAATTATTGGGATAATTCCCAATAATTCCCCTGATGGATGGCTCGGTGGTAAAGAATCTGCCTGTCATGCAGTAGATGCAGAAGACTCAGGTTCGATCCCTGGGTGAGGAAGAAACCCTGGAGGAGAAAATGGCAACCCACTCCAATATTCTTGCCTGGAAAACTCCATAGACAGAGGAGCCTGGTGGGCTGCAGCCAGTGGGGTTCAAAGAGTCAGGCATGACTAAGCATGCATACATGTATATTCAATTATAATATTCAGAGTTAATTGATTATTATAACCATATGCTGTATATTATCAAAATGACTAAAATGATATGGAGATTTGTTTCTTTAGTAAACCTCTTTTCTTTTCAGTAACTAGAAAGAATAAAGGAATGTGAGGTACGTACTGGTAAATCTCTGGGGTTTTGTGGAATTAGGTTTAGACTTTTTCTTTTGAATCACTAAGCTTTTTCTTAGATACAGCCCTGGTCACAGGTGGATTTGCTCTTTGTGTCCTCCAACCTGGCCTACTGTGAGGAATTCTAATCAAGGGTATCTTGAAGAGCTTCTCATAAGTTTCCCTGGTTGCAACCAGAAGAGAGCACAGCATAGAGCTTGTTAACTGCCTCTGAGTGCTGATGGTGTGTGCCCTGAGGGAACAGAGAGGAGCTCTCTCTGAATAATGCCTCCAGCTATGTAAACTTCCCAAGGTGCTTCATTTGATATTTAATGGCTGACTCAAACCTCTTTATTTACTGAAAATCCTATTTTAGCCAATTGAAGATGAAGAATTAACTTTTTTTAAAAAAGATTCCCTCCTATATTTAGGGCTTTTCCATTTTCTGTCTTTATCCATTTCAATTTGAAAGTCAGGGTCAGGTCAGCCTGAAAAGAAAAGGTAAGCTTACATATTTCTCTCTCTCTCTCTTTTTAAGCTACAGTGACTGTTATATATCTTTGTTACTCTTAAGACCAAAAAAAAAAAAAAATGCAAAAACAAAAGCATGCCATATACTCTTAGAACAATTACTCATAAAAACCCATTCTTTGAACTATATACATATGAAGTATATACATATATCTGTTTATGTATAATGTATAAATATATATATTGTGGGTATACGTGGGTGTGGGTGTGTGGGTGCTCAGTCATGTCTGATTCTTTGCAATTCCATGTGAAGGAAAAAAGTTAAATTTTAAAAAAGTTTTCTTTGTCCTCTTAAAACCCCGGAGGCAGGCCATACCTCATGGAAAATAGCCTGCCCCTTAGAGTTAAATTTTCCCTAAAACT
>SJYC01021676.1:0-16126 GCA_006408675.1 Madoqua kirkii | reverse complement strand
GCTATAAGAAACCCACTTCAGACCTCAAGACACATATAGGCTGAAAGTGAGAGGATGCAAAAGTATATTCCATGCAAATGGGAAACAAAAGCTGGAGTACCAATCCTCACATCAGACAAAATAGACCTTAAAATAAAGAGTATTTCAAGAGATAAGGAAGATTACAAGATAAGGAAGATTACAAGAGATACATAATGATGAAGGGATCAATCCAAGAAGAAGACACAATAATTATAAATATCTATACACCAAACATAGGAACACCTCAATACATAAGACAAACACTAACAGACATAAAAGGAAAAATTGACAGTAACACAATAATAGTAGGAGACTTTAACACCCCACTCACATCAATCGACAGATTATCAAAACAGAAAATTTATAAGGAAGTTATAAATGACACATTAGATGAGATGGATCTCATTGATATCTTTAGAACATTCCATCCAAATGCAGAAGTATGCACCTTCTTCTCAAGTGCACATGGAACATTCTGTAGGATAGACCACATCTTGGGTCACAGATCAAAACTCAGTAAATTTAGGAAAACTGAAATTGTATTAAGCATCTTCTCTGACCACAACATTTTGAAACTAGATATCAATTAAAAGGAAAAAAAAACTGTAAGAAACACAAACACATGGAGATTAAACAACAAGTTTCTATATAACCAACAGGTTACTGAAGAAATCAAACAGGAAATCAAAAAATTTATAGAAACAAATGGCAATGAAAACATGACAACTCAAAACCTATAGGATGCAGCAAAAGCACTCCTAAGAGGGAAGTGTATAGCAATACCATACTTCCCTGCAAGAATCGAGAAAAATATTGAATCAACTATAAATGACACATTAGATGAGATGGATCTCATTGATATCTTCAGAACATTCCATCCAAATGCAGAAGTATGCACCTTCTTCTCAAGTGCACATGGAACATTCTGTAGGATAGACCACATCTTGGGTCACAGATCAAAACTCAGTAAATTTAGGAAAACTGAAATTGTATTAAGCATCTTCTCTGACCACAACATTTTGAAACTAGATATCAATTAAAAGGAAAAAAAAACTGTAAGAAACACAAACACATGGAGATTAAACAACAAGTTTCTATATAACCAACAGGTTACTGAAGAAATCAAACAGGAAATCAAAAAATTTATAGAAACAAATGGCAATGAAAACATGACAACTCAAAACCTATAGGATGCAGCAAAAGCACTCCTAAGAGGGAAGTGTATAGCAATACCATACTTCCCTGCAAGAATCGAGAAAAATATTGAATCAACAACCTAACTTTACACCTAAAACAACTGGAAAAAGAAGAACAAAAAATCCCCAAAATTAGTAAACGGAAAGAAATCATAAAGATTCAAGCAAAAATAAATGAAAAAGAAAGAAACAATAGTAAAGATTAATGAAACTAAAAGCTGGTTCTGATCGTGTACACCTGTGGCTGATTCATGTCAATGTATGGCAGAACCAATACAGTACTGTGAAATGGAATAAGCATTAAACAAAAATTTAAAAAAAATAAAAAAAATAAAAGCTGGTTCTTTGAGAAGATAAACAAAATTGACAAACCTTTAGCCAGACTCATCAAGAAAGAAAGAGAAAAGAGTCAAATCAACAAATTTAGAAATGAAAAAGGAGAATTTACAACAGACAATGCAGAAATACAATAAGAGACTATTATGAACAACTATATGGCAATGAAATAGATAACCTGGAAGAAATGGACAGGTTCTTAGAAAAGTTCAATCTTCCAAGACTGAACCAGGAAGAAATAGAAATTATAAACTACCCAATTACAAGCAGTGAAATTGAAGCTGTGATCAAAAATCTCCCAAAATACAAATCTCAGGACCAGATGGCTTCACAGGAGAATTCTATTAAGAATTCTACTTAGAGAAGAGCTAATGCCTGTTCTTCTAAAACTCTTTCCAAAAATTGCACAGGAAGGAACACTTCCAAACTCATTCTATGAGACCACCACCACCTTGATACCAAAACTGGATAAAGACAACACACAAAAATAAAACTAAAGGCCAATGTCACTGGTGAACATAGATGCAAAAATCTTCAACAAAATTTTAGCAAACAGAATTCAGTAACATGTAAAAAAGCTCATATACCATGATCAAGTTGGGTTTATTCCAGGAATACAAGGATTCTCCAATATACACAAAACAATCAATGTGATACGTCATATTAACAAATTGAAATATAAAAACCACATGATCATCTCAATAGATGCAGAAAAAGCATTTGACAAAATTCAGAACCCATTTATGATTAAAACTCTTCAAACAATGGAGGCTTAGAAGGAACCTACCTCAACATAGTAAAGGCCATATATAATAAGCCTAGAGCAAATGTTATTCTCAATTGTGAAAACCTGAAAGCATTACCCCCAAGATCAAGAAAAAGATAAGGGTGTCCACTTTCATCACTATTATTCAGAATAGAAGTCCTAGCCTCAGCAATCAGAGAAGAAAAAGAAATAAAAGGAATCCAGATCAGAAAAGTAAAGCCCTCACTATTTGTAGATGACATGATACTGTACATAGAAAACCCTAAAGATAGTATTAGAAAATTACTAGATCTAATCAATGGATTTAGCAACGTTGCAGGATACTAAGTCAATACACAGAAATCACTTGCATTTCTATATACTAACAATAAAAAATCATATACACAGTGGAATATTATTCAACCACAAAAAAGAACACCTTTGAGTCAATTCTAATGAAGTGGATGAACCTAGGTCCTATTATGCAGAGTGAAGTGAGTCAGAAAAAGAAAGATATATATTGTATGCTAATGCACATATACGGAATCTAGAAAAAAAAAAGTACTGAAGAATTTATTTACAGGGCAGCAATGGAGAAACAGACATAGAGAACAGACTTTTGGACATAGAGAGAGGGTAGGAGAGGGTGAGATATATGGAAAGAGTAACATGGAAACTTATATTACTATATGTAAAACAGATAGTAAATGAGAATTTGCTGTATGGCTCAGGAAACTCAAACAAATTGAAACTCTATATCAGTCTGGAGGGATGGGATGGAGAGGGAGATGGGAGGGAGTCTTAAAAGGGAGGGGATATGTGTATGTCTATGGCTGATTCATGTTGAAGTTTGAAAGAAGACAACAAAATTCTATAAAGCAATTATCCTTCAATAAAAAATAAATTTAAAAAAATATATATGAAGCAAACTTACTGGAAAGTGTAGCAAACATCAGTAGATGACTTCATTGATAACTGTGATGATTCCATGTTTCTATCAAGTATTTTGAAACTTTGTGCTAATTGTCAGGTTTTCATATTTAAACATTATAAAAGGTAGCTTTTATCTGTAGTTGCTTCATATGCCCCTAAAATATATGCCACCTGATTATTCTTTTAAACAAAAATAGGTTTTACATATGTTCCGTATTTAAAAAGACTAGTAACTGCTACTACATTGATTTTATTCTGAAATTGGTTGTCGTTGTTGTTTTTCAGTCACTGAGTCATGTCCAACTCTCTATGACCCCATGGACTGCACCACACCAGGCTTCCCTGTCCTTCACCATCTCCCAGAGTTTGCTCAAACCTATGTCCATTGAGTTGGTGATGCCATCCAACTATCTTATTCTATGTTTTCTTCTTCTCCTCCTGCCTTCAATCTTTCCCAGTATCAAGGTCTTTTCTCATGAGTTGGCTCTTTGCATCAGATGGCCAAAGTATTTGAGCTTCAACTTCAACATTAGTTCTTCCAATGAACACCTAGGACTGAGTTCCTTTAGGATGAACTGGTTGGATCTAAAAAAAAAAGTACTGAAGAATTTATTTACAGGGCAGCAATGGAGAAACAGACATAGAGAACAGACTTTTGGACATAGAGAGAGGGTAGGAGAGGGTGAGATATATGGAAAGAGTAACATGGAAACTTATATTACTATATGTAAAACAGATAGTAAATGAGAATTTGCTGTATGGCTCAGGAAACTCAAACAAATTGAAACTCTATATCAGTCTGGAGGGATGGGATGGAGAGGGAGATGGGAGGGAGTCTTAAAAGGGAGGGGATATGTGTATGTCTATGGCTGATTCATGTTGAAGTTTGAAAGAAGACAACAAAATTCTATAAAGCAATTATCCTTCAATAAAAAATAAATTTAAAAAAATATATATGAAGCAAACTTACTGGAAAGTGTAGCAAACATCAGTAGATGACTTCATTGATAACTGTGATGATTCCATGTTTCTATCAAGTATTTTGAAACTTTGTGCTAATTGTCAGGTTTTCATATTTAAACATTATAAAAGGTAGCTTTTATCTGTAGTTGCTTCATATGCCCCTAAAATATATGCCACCTGATTATTCTTTTAAACAAAAATAGGTTTTACATATGTTCCGTATTTAAAAAGACTAGTAACTGCTACTACATTGATTTTATTCTGAAATTGGTTGTCGTTGTTGTTTTTCAGTCACTGAGTCGTGTCCAACTCTCTATGACCCCATGGACTGCACCACACCAGGCTTCCCTGTCCTTCACCATCTCCCAGAGTTTGCTCAAACCTATGTCCATTGAGTTGGTGATGCCATCCAACTATCTTATTCTATGTTTTCTTCTTCTCCTCCTGCCTTCAATCTTTCCCAGTATCAAGGTCTTTTCTCATGAGTTGGCTCTTTGCATCAGATGGCCAAAGTATTTGAGCTTCAACTTCAACATTAGTTCTTCCAATGAACACCTAGGACTGAGTTCCTTTAGGATGAACTGGTTGGATCCCCTTTCAGTCCAAGGGACTTTCAAGAGTCTTCTCCAGCACCACAGTTAAAAAGCATCAATTCTTTGGCCCTCAGTCTACTTTATGATCCAACTTTCACATCCATACATGACTATTGGAAGGACCATAGCTTTGACTAGATGGACCTTCATTGGCAAAGTAATGCCTCTGCTTTTTAATATGCTGTCTAGGTTTGTCATAGCTTCTCTTCCAAGGACCATGTGTCTTTTAATTTCATGACCACAGTCACCCATCTGCAGTGATTTTTGAGCCCAAGAAAATTATGTCTGTCACTGTTTGCCCATCTATTTGCAATGAAGTGATGGAATTGGATGCCACGATCTTAGTTTTCTGAATGCTGCATTTTAAGCTAACTTTTTCACTCTCCTCTTTCACTCTCATCAAGAGGCTCTTTAGTTCCTCTTGGCTTTCTGCAATAAGGGTGGTGTCATCTGCGTATCTGTGTATCTGAGGTTATTGATGTTTCTCCCAGCAATCTTGATTCCAGCTTATGCTTCATCCAGCCCAGCATTTCACATGATGTACTCTGAATATATATTAAGTAAACAAGTTGACAATACATGGCCTTGATGTACTCCTTTCACAATTTGGAATGAGTCCCAGTCTGTTTTTCTATGTCCAATTCTACTGTTGCTTCTTGATTTGCATACAGGTATCTCAGGAGGCAGATAAGGTGGTCTGGTATTCCCATCTCTGTAAGAGTTTTCCAGTTTTTGTGATCCACACAGTGAAAGGATTTAATGTAGTCAATGAAGAAGTAGATGTTTTTCTAGATTTCTCTTGCTTTTTCTATAATCGAGTGGATGTTGGCAATTTTTTCTCTGGCTGCTCTGCCTTTTCTAAATCCAGCTTGTACATCTGGAAGTTCTGATATAGAAAAATTGTGAAAATAGAATCTTGGATTTCTTAACCACATTATTTTTGTCTGACTTCTCATGAAATAATCAACTTGGAAGGTTGTAATAAGAACCCTTTGTATTATAATTAGAAAGGAATATTGAAGTTTTTGTTTTAATTAGAAACATGCGAAGATAGAATAACTGCTTTGTGAGATAATCATTTCAATTCTCAGAACTGATAAAGATTTTTGTGAATAACTGACTCTCAGAGTCAACCAAGAAGGAATTCCTATCTTGAGAAAAAATTTAGTGTAGATGACATTTATAATTGATAGACTTTCCTACAGAGAGTTCAGTATAAGAATTAGCTCTAAAACTTTGTTTGATAACTTGGTTTGGTACCAGATTTCAAAATGCCATTATATACCAATAAAGGTAGACTTAAATTTTCCCTCAACTTGACCAAATATTAGATAGTTTTCTTCTCAGGTTCAGGTCCCTGGCCTCCCTTTCCTTAGAAAATTTACTTCAGAAAGCTATACATGTAAATTCTACTCCTTTGAGATGTAAAGTTTTTGAAGCCTCCTATCAATTTTATAGCCCAGAACTGTCTTTCAAATAGATATAGGAGTGATTCCTCTGAAATCTGATCATCAAGGAGATGGTGCCCCATTGACCTCCCTCTGTGGGAGATTAGGTGAAGACTAACCCCAGTAGCCCAACTTCAGGCAGCACGTTGGTCCAAGTAATGAAGTATAAATAAAACAGGCTTCCTAAAAGGAAATAAAACCAGAAAATGATGTTGATTTGGTCTTGAAGGGTCTTGATCACCAAGCCAAGGATTTTGGGTTTTATCCTATGAATCATGAGAAGTTATTGAAGTATTTTAAACTAGAGAGAAAAGTGGTCACATTTATATGCAATGATGCAGCTTGATTGTAAAAAGGATTTTGCCTATACATTACCTCAAAATATTGATATTGTGAAAAATATAATAACTCATAAAGATGTTTTCTCAAAACCAAGATTTAGAATAATATTGACATATTGTCAAGAGGACATGGAGAGAAAAAGCCAGCATGAGGCCCTGATCAGAGGAGTATTCTCAAGGTCAGTTTTGGGAAGAGGAACCCATGGGATTAGAGGATGGATAGTGATTCCCTTAAAATTATTTGGCCCCACATGTTCCTTGGCAAATCTTGACCATTTCCATCTATATGAATGCAACATTTTGAAGGCTGCTGAAGGACAGAGCAATGGAGAATATGAAAACTGAACCCAGATGAGTAGAATATTTTATATTTTTATAATTAGCATTTACCAGGAAATTCAGAAATAGAAGTGAATTTTTGCTGCTGCTGCATTTAAAAAAAATCATTCCAAACTTATTGGCATAAAATAACAGCCATTTGTAGTTGCTCTTGAATCAGGTAAAGTGGATAGTTTTGGGTGATCATGGCTTGACTTACACATCTGTAATGTGCTGACAGGTAGGCTGGGGCTTCCCTGGTTTGGATGGACTTATTCACTAATGACTACCTGTCACTTGGGAAGATGAGGATAACTGAAGCACGTTTGTTTCCTTAAATGTCCGGTTAGTCCAGATTTTGTCATACGGATGTGACAGAGTCAAGAGAGGGCAGAAACAAACATTTTGGAAGTCTAGGCTTGAAATTGGCCAGTAAATTATCTAGTACATTCTGTAAATACAAAAATATGTTGCAAGACCAGTCTAGAATCACAGTGTCAGGCTATAGATGCTAAGTTCTTGCTGAAACTTATTGTAAAGTCATAGTTCAAGAAATATGATCACAGAGAAGGGTTATTTTTTTGGTTGCCTTTGCAATGAGCTTCCATTGTGATATAGAGGGCCCTTCTGAGATTTTACAATGGGGCTTCTTTAAAAAGAATATTCTTGCAAGAACTGGTATGTTTTATCAGTAGAAAGACCATCTAAAGTATGGAAATTAATGAAATAGCTGGTTTGGTTAGTCTAATGTGGTAAAACAGACTTAATAAAGAAAGAATAGAGGTAAAAGAAGAAAGAATGTATAGGATTGGGCAAACTGTTGGCTATAATAAGATTAAAGTTCTTACTAAAACTCATTGTAGTTGAATTTTATTTAAATATGGATTTAATTAAGATTCATTTTAACTGAAAGGTCCTTGGTCATTTAATCTTTATTTAAATTTAGCCAACTTTATCATGGATTCAGAGAAACATTGACTTTGAAAAGTCCTTCAAAGCCATCTATCTAATCCAGTTTCCCCACTTAATGAATGAAAAGATAGTATTATTCAGCAATAGATAGAAATGATATTATTTTAACACATAATTAAAGAGCATTTGGTAACACCACTGAATCCAAAACCAATGGTAATAGAGACCAACTATTCAATTATGGAATGGGGTGCCATTGCCTTCTCCGGTTCCAAGAAGTATTGTCTAGTATAACTATAAGAAATCTACAGTCAGTCAGTCAGTTCAGTCATTCAATCATGTCTGACTCTTTGCAACCCCATGTACTGAAGCAACAGTTAGAACTGGACATGGAACAACAGACTGGTTCCAAATTGGAAAAGGAGTATGTCAAGGCTGTACATTGTCACCCCGCTTATTTAACTTATATGCAGAGTACATCATGAGGAATGATGGGCTGGATAAACCACAAGCGGAAATCAAGATTGCCAGGAGAAATATCAATAACCTCAAATATGCAGATGACACCACGCTTATGGCAGAAAGCAAACAACTAAAGAGCCTCTTGATGCAAGTGAAAAAGGAGAGTGACAAAGTTGACTTAAAACTTAGCATTCAGAAAATTAAGATCATGGCATCCAGTCCCATCACTTCATGGCAAATAGATGGGGAAACAGTGGTAACTGTGACACAATTTGTTTTTGGGGGGGGGGCTCCAAAATTACTGCACATGGTGACTGCAGCCATGAAATGAAAAGATGCTTGCTCCTTGGTAGAAAAGTTATGACCAACCTAGACAGCATATTACAAAGCAGAAACATTACTTTGCCAACAAAGTTCCTTCCAGTAAAAGCTATTTTATCCAGTAGTCATGTATGGATGTGAGAGCTGGACTATAAAGAAAAGAAATCTATAGTGAATTTAAAATCCAAGTTTCATCATTAACTACAACCGCCTTCCTTTTCAAGTGTTTAATAACTGGTTTGCATGTTATATTAAATTATAATATCTATAATAGAAAAAAAAACCTTGGAGAAAATCTTGTCTAGTTGTTCTAAAATGATGTTTTGGGGCTTTACTGATGTACTCTGTGCTGCTGAGAGGGCAGGACTCCAGACTTAGTCTAGAACCCAGAGCAGTCTTCCTGTTATCTGTCTTTCATTCAGGCACTTGATGTAGATTTTTCAGATAAAGTTTTTTTTTTTTTCTTTTAAGGATACAACTCCTTTTCACAAAATGCAACTGCACAGTGGTCTAGTCCAAGACAATTTTACATGAAGGAATTGCAGCATAAGTGAAGTATGAGTAACGTCATTTGTTGAAGGTCATAGAGCTGATCATTGGCAGAGCTGGAGCAAGAATTCCAACCATCGGCCTCCTTCCTGTACTTGGAGGCTGGCAGAGGAGCAATGGCAGTGAAAGGAGCAAAATAACAAATGGTTTCCAAAGGCAGAGCACAAATCCCAGATGACTGCCTGAGAAATATAGATATGAGTGCAGCTAGAACACACATTGGTTATGTAAATAGATGGGTAGATACTATTATAAACACAAAATGTGTGTATGAGTGTCACTGATCATTGTGTGTGCTCTCTGAAGATGCAAATCTTCTGACTCACAGCAAAGAATCCATCTGTGAATCTTTTATCATACCCATTTTTGCCCTACTGGTCTTCATCAGATAATGATTAGATGGTAGCTAATTAGTGTTCTGTTTAATCAAGCCTCCTGATTAATAGTTGCTGTATGTATTTTGCAGATAATTAAATTCCCAAACACTAGAATTCAAGTAAATACCTTTGACATTAAGCCTATACCAAACAAAATATAATTTTTCTTTGTTGAATCAACAACCCTAATAGTTGATGAGGTTATTACGGTGAGCTTCGTTATCGTCTTACTGATGAATGGCAAAGTTCTATACACTGAGTTCCTGGAGCTCAGGAATACCACAGGATAGGCAGATTGTGTGTAATAGAAGAAAAGTGAGGCGAAAAAAAATCCCTTTTTCCACATCTTGCATAGAGTTTCCTGTTTCTGTTTATAAATGTTACACATTTACAAATATTCATGTTGGGTAGTAAATAAAGACTGAGGAAGAAGCCTGTTAGCATTCTGGTGGCTACAACAGATGGTGTGAACCATGAGGGGATGATTGGAATGCAGAAAAATAAATTGTTATTATACACAGCAAAGACTCTGTCTTATACAAATTCTGGTATAATGTAAATCAATTCTTACAGTACTTTAAAACAACATCTAGTGGAAATTTTAGTTACTAAGAACTAAGAAATAGTATAAAAATTAGGTATTAAGCAAGTAAATTTAAATATTCATTCTGGATGTAAGCAAACTAATAGAACTTGGTAGTCCTCAGTCTTTAAGTATTTTCTGAAGCTAAATTTGAAAAGGCAATATGATTTCCAAAGCAGACAAGCTTTATTAAAATAATAATTTTATTCAGAGAAACAGAATTTTCCTATCACTTGAATATTAGCTACTAGGAAACCCTCAATGAAAACAACATTTTTCAAAACCAGTTTCTTCTACAAGGTAGATAAGATAGTAGTAAGAAGAGGTTCCAAGTTTGATGAAAGAGTCATATGTATAATGATTTTCAAAAATAATTATCAGATTTCTGATGGGATCTTTGTAAATTGAAAAATGAGCTTATGCCCAAGGATATGTGTGTTTGTATACACATGCACAAGTTCTTCTGTGTGTATGTCTTATTGTGGAGGATAAATTTGTTAAATTTTTAAATCATGTCAAAGAATATATATTCATTCAAAAAACATTCACTCCATGTCCACAAAGTGTCAAGTGCTGTATATAGTCTTGGTTTTCATTAATGGGTCAGTATTATGAATCAGACATCAAAGAGGACTGGATTGCTCTTGTGATTCTGGAGACCTTTGTGTCTCTAAATGTTCTTTTTCATTCACCAGGCATTGCTGTGTGCTGGTTGCTCAGTAGTGTCCGACTCTTTGTGACCCCATGGACTTTGCCCTACCAGGCTAATCTGTCAGTGGAATTCTCCAGGCAATACTGGAGTGGGTTGTGATTTCCTTCTCCAGTGCATTGCTTTATTTAAGTATTTAAAATCAGTGCAAAATTTTAATGATTTTAAAAACAAGTTACCAAGATCAGATAACTTTGTCAGTTATTCTCCAGGTCAAGGGCTGATGGAAATACCACATCATCCCAACATATAAACTCAACTTAAAATTCCATAAATGAAGCTTGAGATCTTGCTAGTCATTGGCTGGACCATTGGTTTTCAAAAAATTGCTCATATATCTTGTTTAAAAAGATTTTTAAAGCATGTATCCCCAAATAAATTTTAATTTAGAATCTCTAAGTTTTAGCACATTTATTATATTTTTTAAAATGTAATTTTTTAGAATTACAAATAAATGTGGTACCTATCTACTCTGCAGATAATTGACACTCACGGTCAAATATTTCAAAATATGAATGATCGAAATTTCTCTAAATGATCAGGAATTTCAGATCATTTCTTTATTATGGGTTTGTGGAGAATGTATTGCTATTATTAGTATTGCACTATTAACCTCATCCTTTCTAATAGGTACAAAGGTGGTCAGGATGTTTATGATGTAAATTAAGAGAAGAAAACAGAACATTCCATAATAATAAAACATTCCAAAATAGTAACCATTCTGAAAGACAAAGTACAAATCTTTCAAGAAAATGTGCCTCTTTTAAAAATATACAGGGACAAAATCTCTAAATTCTTTAGGATTTAGAACTTATGAACAGTCTTCAGAACCCATACCACTATAGGGTAGAAAAACTTCTGTATTACTGAACAGGCAATAGATATAAAGAACTGTTCATTAATAGCCAGTGCCCATTATTCCAAAGATCAGACTCTTTAGTATTTTTGATTAAAATAAATAGCTTAGATAAATACCTTAATGCTAACCAGTACCAAGAACTCTCAAAGTATCTAACAACCTGTGAGAGAGAAAAAGAAAGAAACTGGCTTAGACTCTGCCCAGTGAGGCAGATTGGATTCAGCCTTCTCCACCTGCCTTGAATATGGAGAAAGACTCTGAGATCACTATACTCATGTATGACATCATTGAGTGTAGAATAATCCTGCCAATGTAAAGTTAATTTAACAAATGCTCAGAATATGACTAAATCAGGTGAGTATCTCATTCTATTAAATAGGGATGAGATGGTTTAGATAGAATCTCCTGATAATGCCAAATAGCAGATTGACACCTATGCAAAGAATTATCCACTTCATCCATTGCAAGTAGGGTAGCTAATACTCATATGTGACTATTTAAATTTAAATTGTTGTTTAGTTTGTAAGTTGTGTCTGTCTCTTTTGCAATCCCAGGACTGTAGTCTGCCAGATTCCTCTGTCTATGGGATCTCCCAGGCAAGAATACTGGAGTGGTTTCTTATTTCCTTCTCCAGGGCATCTTCCTGACCCAGGGATAGAACCCGTGTCTCCTGGATTAGAGGTGGATTCTTTACTGCTGAGCCGCTGTTCTGTGTGTGCTTAGTCCCTCAGTAGTGTCCGACTCTTTGCAAACTCGTGGACTCTAGCCCCCCAGGCTCTTCTGGCCTTGGGATTCTCCAGGCAAGATCAATGGCCTGGATCGACATGCCTTGCTCCAGGGGATCGTCCCAACCCAGGGATCAAATCCAGGTCCCTCTCTTTGCAGGCAGATTCTTTACCATCTGAACCACTAATGAAGCCCACTGAGCCACTAGGAAAGGCCAAATTTAAATTAATAAAGTAAATAAATTTTAAGTTCTTCAGTCACCTAGCATTTCAAGTGTTTAATGTCTGCATTTGGCTAGTGGGAATCACATTAAACAGGGCAAATATAGAGTATGTCCATCATGGAAAGAATGTTTCATTAGGCCATCATTAAACAGGTGGAAATTGGTTTCAAATTTTTTTTATAAATAGACACATGAGTTCTTTGTAATAAATATTAGAATATTTAAATATTAACAATTATAAATATAATATGAATAATATGAATATTATGACTCAGCCCTAATAGAAATGAATAAGCAATTTATTTTAATAGATAGTAGCATCTTTAAAAGCACAAGAATATCATCTGATGTGTGAAAAGATGAGATTTTTGTATTAGGCTATATTTTAATAAATTTCCAAAATTGAGATATTTATAGGAAAAGGTCAGGTCTCTAATGTTTAAACCAATCTCATTATGTAAAAATAATTGGTACTAGGTCACTCATTTAATATTGAGAGATAGTTAAGAGGCATAATTGAATAAATAATCATTTTAATCTTGACTTTAAGCTTTAACACCAGTTCAGTTAAGTTGCTCAGTCGTGTCCAAGACCCTGCGACCTCATGGACTGCAGTAAGCCAGGCTTCTCTGTCTATTACCAACTCTCAGATTTTACGCAGTCTCATGTTCTTTGTATTGGTGATATTATCTAACCATCTCATCCTCTGTCATCCCCTTCTCCTGCCTTCAATCTTTCCCAGCATCAGGGTCTTTTCAAATGAGTCAGTTCTTTGCACCAGGTGGCCAGAGTACTGGAGTTTCAGCTTCAGCATCAGTCTTCCCAATGAATATTCAGGACTGATTTCCTTTAAGATAGACTGGTTGGATCTCCTTGCTGCCTAAGGGACTCTCGAGTCATCTCCAACACCACAATTCAAAGACATCAGTTCTTTAGTGCTCAGCTTTCTTTATAGTCCAACTTTCCATCCAACATCCATGAATGACTACTGGAAAAACCATAGCTTTGACCTTTGTTGGCAAAGTAATGCCTCTGCTTTTTAATATGCTAGCTAGGTTGGTCATAATTTTCTTCCAGGGAGCAAGTGTCTTTTAATTTCATGGCTGCAGTCAGTATCTGCAGTGATTTTGGAGCCCCAAAATAGTCTGTCACTGTTTCCATTGTTTCCCCGTCTATTTGCCATGAAGTGATGGGACCAGATGCCATGATCTTAGTTCTCTGAATGTTGAGTTCTAAGCCAAATTTTTCATTCTCTTCTTTCACTTTCATCAAGAGGCTCTTTAGTTCTTCAGAGGTTATATCAATAAGATGTAAGATTATTATACTGTGGTAAAGACGTAAGTGTGTGTATATTCATGTGTGTCTATGTATCTGTATATGTTAGTTTTTTGTTTTAATTAGACCTTATGCTTTACCCATTCATCCACTTTAAGTGCATAGTTTGATGAATTTTGATGTATGATTATGGAACCAAGGTTATGAAATATCCCCATCATCCCAATAGCTCTAGTGACCCCATTTGCAGCCCTTCTCTTTCCAAAACCAGTTCCTGGAAACCACCCTGATCTATTTTATATCACTTTAGATTAAACTTGTCACTTCTGGTTTCATATAAATGGAAGTATACAATGTGTATGCTTTCATGTCTGTCTTCTTTCATTCAACATAATATGTTAAAGAGTAATCCACATTGTTTTGTGTATTCATGAGCAATGTCTTTTGAAAGAGTAGTTATTACAGTGTATATGTGATTTGTTTAATCATTGACAGAATGATTGACAGAGGTTTGTTTCCAGTTTCTGGCTTTTATGAATAATTCTGTTATGAACAGAATTATTCAGGTTTTTAATTGGAAATATGTTTTTATAACTCTTGGGTAAATAATTAAGAGTGGAATTTCAGGATTACATGATAAATTTAACTTCAAAGAGTATTTCAAGCTCTTTTAAAAATGAGCTGCACCACTTTCATTTTCAACAGCAATATATAAGACTTTTGTCAGTCTTCTAGTTTTAATTTTCATTTCTCTGATAATAATAGAAGTATCCTTTTAAGTGCTTATAGTTCATTTGCATACCTTCTGTGAAGTACATGTTGAAATTTTACTGGGTTGTTTGTCTTATTATTAAGTCATAAATGTTATTTATATATTCTTTACATATTCTAGATACAAGGAAGCTATGTTCATTTCAAAAATATTTTCTTCCAGCTTGTGGTCTATTGGTTCATTTTCTTAAAAGTGTCTTTTCAAAGACAGAACTACAGAGTGTGGAGTATTCAGCCTGGGGCCAACTTGCTTCCAGGAGATGCTGGGAGGTAGGGGGTAGAGATGCAGCTCCTGCTCCAACCCACCAAGGCCACCCCACTCCACCAAGGTGTTAGAGCCTTTCCTGCATGTGCAGGAGGGGGACAGAAGATCAGCTCCATGTTTCAACCTGAAATTACAATCCTCCTGGGGAATTGAAGTGTAACTATGCCCACGCTCCTGCCCCACTTCCCTAAGAACAAGAGGGAAATGGGCTGCAAAATAAATTTTTCTTTGGACCCCAGTTGAGAGAATAGATACAAATATTTTGTAGGTATTTGGCTGAAATGGGGTAAAGGTATTGCCAACAAGGCTTTCTGTTTTTAGACCATGCATTTCTCCATCCATTGGCTAGAGAAAACAGGGTTTTTTTTTTTTTTTTTTTTTGAATATTTACCTGTTTCTACTAACAGTTCTGGATTAGAGGCACTATCTGGGAAATATAGAAAACCAAAGAACACACTGCCTTGCACATCACAAATCGCAAGGTCCCTAGGGAGCATGCCTTCTACTTTTCGTGTTAAAGAAACTTCCTAGACCTGCTGGTTATGCCTCTAAGGGGTTTTAGTTGTAAGGAGGAAGAATGGAGTTAATATTTTTATTTGCTAGAAAAAATATATGTGCATATTTTAAAAGTTCATTTATAATAGAATCAGAATCTGAAATATTTCTCATCCAATGACTAACACTTGTATAATAAAAGGTATTTATGAATTTACATACCAAACTACAAACTTTACTGAGGGAAATTAAGAGGATATAAATAAATAGGAAAACAAAGATATTGGTCATGGATTTTAAAATTCAATATTTAAAAATAGAATTTATTCCATAATGTATATATAGATTAGGTAACTCAAATGGTAAAATGTCTGCCTGCAATGCAGGCCGTCCAGGTATATCTGATTCCTGCGTTGGGAAGATACCTTGGAAAAAGGAATGGCTGTCCACTCCAGCATTCTTGTCTGGAGAATTCCAGGGACAAAAGGAGTCTGGTGGACTGTGGTCCATGGTGTCACAAAGAGTTGGACATGACTAAGCAACTAACAGATTAAATGCAATCCCAGTCAAATCTCTATGTGGATTTTCTGGATATCAGGATGATTAAATATATATATATATATATATATATTTATTTATTTATTTGAAAAGATGTCCTGTTCATTATAGGGGACTGGAATGCTAAAGTAGGAAGTAAAGAAACAC
>SJYC01021675.1:0-15930 GCA_006408675.1 Madoqua kirkii | reverse complement strand
TGTATGCAGGCCAGGAAGCAACAGTTAGAACTGGCCATGGAACAACAGACTGGTTCCAAATAGGAAAAGGAGTATGTCAAGGCTGTATATAGTCACCCTGCTTATTTAACTTCTATGCAGAGTACATCATGAGAAACCCTGGACTGGTAGAAGCACAAGCTGGAATCAAGATTGCCTGGAGAAATATCAGTCACCTCAGATATGCAGATGACACCACCCTTATGGCAGAAAGTGAAGAGGAGCTGAAAAGCCTCTTGATGAAAGTGAAAGAGGAGAGTGAAAAAGTTGGCTAAAGCTCAACATTCAGAAAACAAAGATCAAAGATCATAGCATCTGGTCCCATCACTCCATGGGAAATAGATGGAGAAACAGTGGAAACAGTGTCAAACTTTATTTTTCTGGGCTCCAAAATCACTGCAGATGTTGATTGCAGCCATGAAATTAAAAGACACTAACTCCTTGGAAGAAAAAGTATGACCAACCTAGATAGCATATTCAAAAGCAGAGACATTACTTTGCCGACTAAGGTCCATCTAGTCTAGGCTATGGTTTTTCCAGTAGTCATGTAAAGATATAAGATTTGGACTGTGAAGAAGGCTGAGCACTGAAGAATTGATGCTTTTGAATGTGGTGTTGGAGAAGACTCTTGAGAGTCCCTTGGACTGCAAGGAGATCCAACCAGTCCAATCTGAGGGAGATTAGCCTTGAGTGTTCTTTGGAAGGAATGATGCTAAAGCTGAAACTGCAGTACTTTAGCCACTTCATGTGAAGAGTGACTCATTGGAAAAGACTGATGCTGGGAGGGATTGAGGGCAGAAGAAGAAGAGGATGACTGAGGATGAGATGGCTGGATGGCATCACTGACTCGATGGTTGTGAGTCTGAGTGAACTCTGGGAGTTGATGATGGACAGGGAGGCCTGGGATGCTGCGATTCATGGGGTCACAAAGAGTCAGACACGACTGAGCGACTGAACTGAACTGAACCATAGAAATATGTTAAGAACTTGTCTTAATCAAAAGACTCGATTGAGAAAGTGAATAATGAAGTCAGTGAGTGGGAAATATATTTGCAAGTCATATGTATGGCAAAGGAATTGTGTCCAGAATAAAACAAACAGTAAAAGCAACAGATAGTAAAATAAAAAATGTGCAAATATCTGAACAAATATTTAACAAATGAATATTCACATGGCCTGTAATGTATGATAAGGTGATCTAATTCATATTGCAATACTACAAAGCCCCCACCAGAATGAATAAAATTGAAAAAAAGACAATAACCAAGTAATGGGAAAAATATTCAGCAACTGAAACTCATATGTACTTCTCAGAGGAATTTGTGTTATGATTTTGAAAAACTACTTATCATTAGTCATGAACATACACATACTCTAATGTAATAATTACATCAGGTGGTTTATATCCTTCAAACTATGTACATATCTTTATCAAAGCATACTTTAAAAGTTCCTAGAAATACTGTTTTTAATAGACTAAAATTGTAAACAAGCTACCATATACTTATACCAATATCCATACAATTAAACACTGAATAGAAATGAATTAAAAAATTGCAACAACATTAAAAATTATGAATTAATCTTACGAATAAGCTGAACAGAAGAAACACATGAAGCATACATACTGCAGATTCCATTTATTCACAATTTTTAAGTGGGAAAACTGAGCTATGGTGGTAGATTTCAGGATGGTGTTTTAATGCTGTGCTGGGGAGATTGTGACTAAAAGAAAATGGAAGGTGGCTTCTGTTTGTTGGTAATGTTTCATGGGTACAGGAGCAGGTTACATGGCTGTTCTCACTTCTGGTTTGTGTGTGTCTCTATGTATGCTATACATCAGTAAATTTATTTGTGAGAGTGTGTATGTATGAATTAAATCACTTCCCACCATCTACACTGTTAGTATACTGATTCAAGTGGTGTTTATCCATGGCCTAAACTTTCAGTAGCTCTACTCCTCACCCCACTTCACACTAGCATCACTGCTTCCACTCAATCTTTCCCTTAGTCTAGTCTTGACAGAGCATCAGATTTATCCTTTGGAAAATATTAGAACATATAACTACTCAGCTCAAAGCTCTTCAATAACTCTCCATTCCATTGAGGGAGATAAATTCAGCACCCCATGTTCTGCAAGGCTACTTCTCTGAGCTAATTTCCTTCCAAATTCTTCACTCACACTCTAGTTACAGAGGCTCTTTAGCTATTTCTCAACCATACTTCCTGTGCTCCCACTTCAAGGCATTTACCCCAGCTCGACTCTCCCTGCTGTTTCTTGTTTCTGTTTGTCTGCATAGCTCACTCTCTTATATACTATAGGTTTCTGCTTAAAGCACACCTTCTGTAATCAGAAGGAAAGTTGGGCCCATTATTTCTCCAGATATTGGGAAGAGTGCATCATTAAGATAAGGAAGAGAAAGATTTGCTTCCATCTTTATGGGACATGTAATGTAAGATTGAAGTCTTAACAATTGGAGAATTGGGAATGTTTCTGGAGGAATCAGTTGTTCAGTCATTCAGTCATGGCCGACTCTTTGTTACCCCATGGAATGAAGCAAGCCAGGCTTCCCTATCCACCATCTCCCAGAGCTTGCTCAAACTCATGTCCATTGAGTGGGTGATGCCCATTCAACCATCGTGTCCTCTGTCATCCCTTTCTCCTCCTGCCCTCAGTCTTTCCCAGCATCACAGTCTTTTTTCATGAGTCAGCTCTTCCCATCAGGTGGCCAAAGTACTTGAGCTTCAGCTTCAGCATCAGTGTTCCAGTGCATATTCAGTGTTAATTTCCTTTAGGATTGAATGGTTTGATCTCCTTGCTGTCCAAGGGACCTTCAAGAGTCTCCTCTAATACAACACTTCAAAAGCATCACTACTTCGGCTCTCAGTCTTCTTTATGGTCCAAATCTCATATCCATATGCAACTACTAGAAAAACCATAGCTTTGACTAGATGGACCTTTGTAGGCAAAGTAATGTCTCTGCTTTTTAATATGCTGTCTAGGTTGGTCATAACTCTCCTTCCAAGGAGTAAGCATCTTTTAATTTCATGGCTGCAATCACCATCTGCAGTGATTTTGGAACCCAGAAATATAAAATCTATCACTGTTACAATTGTTTCCCCATCTATTTGCCATGAAGTGATGGGACTAGATGATTTTTCTATGATTTAGCTGATGTGAGCAATTTAATCTCTGGTTCCTCTGCCTTTTCTAAAATCAGCTTGAAAATCTGGACGTTCTTGGTTCATGTACTGTCTAGGTCTATCTTGGAGAATTTTGAGCATTACTTTTCCAATCCTGTGGCCATTGCTGAGTTTTCCAATTTTGCCGACATATTGAGTGCAGCACTTTAACAGCATCATCTTTTAGGATTTGAAGTAGCTCAGCTGGAATTCCATCACCTCCACTAGCTTTGTTCTTAACGATGTTTCCTAATGCTCACTTGAATTCAATTTCCAGAATGTCTGGCTCTAGATGAGTGATCACACCATCGTGGTTATCTGGGTAATTAAGATATTTTTTGTATAGTTCTGTGTATTTTAGCCACCTCTTCTTAATATCTTCTGCTTCTGTTAGGTCCACACTGTTTCTGTCCTTTATTGTGCCCACTTTTGCTTGAAATGTTGCCTTGGTTTCTCTAATTTTCTTGAAGAGATCTCTAGTCTTTCTCATTTACTATTTCCCTGTATTTCTTTGCATTGATCACTTAGGAAGGCTTTCTCTTGTATCCTTGCTATTCTTTGGAACTCTGCTTTCAGATGGGTCTATCTTTCTTTTTCTCCTTTGCTTTTCACTTTTCTTTGCTCAGCTATTTGTAAGACCTCCTCAGACAACCATTTTGCCTGTCTTTTTCTTGGAGATGATTTTGATCACTGCCTCCTGTACAATGTTATGAAGCTCTGTCCATAGTTCTTCAGGCACTCTGTCTATCAGTTCTAATCTCTTGAATCTATTTGTCAGTTCCACTGTATAATCATAAAGGATTTGATTTAGATCATGCCAGAAAGGCCTTGTGGTTTCTCCTGCTTTCTTCAGTTTAAGTCTGAATTTCGTGATAAGGAGTTCATGATATAAGCCATGGTCAGTTCCCTGTCTTTTTTTTTTTTTTTTTTTTTTTCTGACTATATAGAGCTTCTCCATCTTTTGCTGCAAGTAATATAATCAGTATGTTTTCAGGGGAGGAATCAGAGATGCCCTCTAGTAAGTGGATGGATCCTCTTCCCTGAACACTGCTGTTTGGCCAGAAATTTTTACCCCAGATGTATAGTCATTGGTGGATATGTTTAATCTCTGTTTCTGAGAAGAACAAAGAGCTGAAATGAAAGAATTGCCAACTCTGAGGCCTTAGACCTTAGCTTGCTGACTATAATCATATTAAATGAATCACATTTTTTCCAAAAGAATTTTTTAATAGAAAACAAAGATAAAACATATTTCATTCTGCAACTGACCAGTATGCCATGTTTCTACAAGATGCAATGTTGTCCATAAGACTAAATAGCAAAGAGCCTTGGTTTAGGAGCATTGGTTAGGAGAAATAGAAAAAAATAAAGATCAGATTATAGGGAAGCTTGGGCAAGCATAAAAAGCTGAGGTACATCCCTGAATGCTAGTGCCATCCTTGTTCTTTTCAGATCCCCATTTGTCTTCTTATCCACAACATGCCCACTGGAGTCTTCATACGCTTCCTCAGTATCAGGCTGCCATTGTTACTGATGCCTTCTGCAGTTTCAGCTTGGCCCAAAAGGAGATAGTATCATCAATCTGTGTCACATTAGCAGAGCTGGCAGTGATTTTGGATGCCCAAATACCTCATGGCTTGAGCATGATGCCATTCAGCTAAGTGCTGCTGGAAAGCCTTGGGACCTCAGTGGGTATAGTTTTCACAAATTTCTCATTTATAGTTATATTTAGGCCACAAAGCTTATACAACTAGTAAGGGATGAATTTACAATCCTATCCATGGGGCAGGTTTGGGGGATTGCAAAATATCTCTTAGCTTCAGTTATTTTAAAAGATTTTGTCTTGAACAATCTCAGCTTTACTGTAGCCACTGCCTGTAATGAAGATGATGATTGAAACCCTGGAAATATCAATGACAATAAACACTGGATATTTTTAAAATTTTATTTTTGATTGTGCTGGGTCTTCATTGCTGTGTGCGGGCTTCCTCTAGTCGTGGCAAATAGGAGGTATTCTTAGTTGGTGTGCGTGGGGCTCTGTTTGCAGCGGCTTCTCTTGTTGCAGAGCACAGGCTCTAGATGCATCGGCTTCTGTAGTTGTAGTATGCCGACTCAGTAGCTACAGTACACTGGCTTAGTTGCTCCCTGGCATGTGAGACCATCCTGGACCGTGGTTGGAAACCATGTCCCCTACCTTGGCAGGAGGATTCCTAACCACTGGACCACCAGGGAAGTCCCAACACTAGATCTTTGTTTGTTATCCAGGGGGAAAAAAAAAGTGCCCTGATACTATATCTAATGCTCAGACATGTTATGTTGATCATCCGGTGCTTTTCAGACTGTGTAATACAGGACCCCTCCCAAGGTCTGTTCTTGATTTTCCTCTACTAAGACTTTAGCTTACTTGGACTAATGATTAGCCTCAATGTCAATACTTATGTAATATCAGCTTCCCTAATTCCACTCTTTACAACTAGCACCAGATACTGGGTCTGTACTTCAGTAACCCATCTATTTCTGGACAAACTTTCCAGGTCTCTCTTTTTACTTTTTGAGTAGGACTTTAGCATTCCTATTCTATTCCTATTCCTATTCCTATTCTAGAAGAGAATGAAATCCAAAACAACTCATATGTGGATATAACCTAGGAAAATTGAGTTTGCATTTAATATTAGGTTGATGCAAAAGAAATTGTGGCTTCAGATTGTGACTTTTAAGTCATTATAACTAGGCTCAAACACATCTTTATTAATCAAAATGGGAACAATTATAGTCAACACATTTTTGACAGTGAGAAATAAGTCTGCTTATTCCTGAAGCATAAAAGTTGATGCCTCAGGATTTGATGAACTCTTGGAAAGCAGTTTCACAATGCTTGAAGAAGTGGGTGTTGATTGGAGAGAATTCAGGTGAATATGGCAGATGAGGTGAAGCTTTGTAGCCCAATTCATTCAACTTTTGAAGCCTTGGTGGTGCAATGCGTGGCTGGGCATTGTCATGAAAGAAAATTGAGTTCTTTCTGTTGACCATTTCTGGCTAAAGGTGTTGCAATTCTTGATACATCTCTGATTTGCTGAGCCTAAGATGTAATAGTTTTGCCAGGATTCAGAAAGTAGTAGTGGATCAAACTGGTAGCAGGCCACTAAAAGTGACCATGACCTTTTTCTGGTACAACTTTGGCTTTGGGAAGTGTTTTGGAGCTGCTTCTTGGTTCAGCCACTGAGCAGTAATCACCAGTTATCTTATAAAATCTGCTTTTCATTGAATGTCACAATCCAATTAAGAAATGCTTCATTGTTGTGTAGAATAATAGAAGACACTTCAAAATTATGATTTCTTTGATTTTCAGTCAGCTCATGTGGCACACATTTATTGAGCTTTTTCACCTTTCCAATTCAGTTCAAATGCCCAATGACCACACAGTGGTCAATGTTGAATTCTCAGGCAACTTCTAATGCAGTTGTAAGAGGATCAGCTTCAATGATTGTTCTCAGTTGGTCATTGTCACCCTTCTATGCCTAGCCACAGAGCTCCCTATCTTCAAGGCTCTTGTCTCCTTTGCAAAGCTTCTTAAACCACCACTGCACTGTTTAACATAACCATATTTATTAAGAATGTGTCCAATATTAAATGGAAAATTTCAAGAATTCAAAAACTACAGTTATTTGTGCCAACCTCACATATGGTTTTATAATATGTGATCAACTAGGCTGTTCAGTCTATTTCTTGAGAGATATGCGGTACAATCAAAAAAGAGCTAAGAACAAGCAAAATACACATAACTTCATTGTCATTAGCCAGGAATTAGGATAGAGGTATCAAGATCATTGTCATTTCTAGTAATTATTGGACTCAATTCAGAGTAAATCACACCTTTGTCTAAATAAATATTCTCTGCATCTATTAAGAAGGGATTGTAACAAATGTTTAATTAATTTTCTCTGAAAAAAAAAAAGTTCTGAAAATGTTGTTTCCTATACAGATTCCTGAAATTTGGTGCTTAAATAGAACTCCCTATATACTTTTAAACTATTACATCTTTATAACTTAGTTAGTTTCATAGTTCACAGAAGAATTGTAACTTATAAATTCACCATTATGGACAAGTAGACATTACAGTGGTTCTGAAAATCGTTGGATTTTTAGTGAGACACAGCAGACATTAGATCTGAAATATCCCTTAATGTACATTATATTAAAGCACAATAACAGCTTACAAAAATGTAGTTGTTTTTAAAACTTGCTAAAATTCAAACCTAAGACTAATTTCTTGTAAATATTTGCAGAGAATCAGTTTATAAAGATGACCATAATCTACAACTGTTCAACTTCATTAAGAGGATATTAAGGTCTCTTTGGTAGAAGTAATTAAATTCATTCTCACTTGCATACATTTGTTTTGCAAAATTGATTAAGATTTGATAACAGAAATGCTTTTTTATAGGCTTGATCAGCTCTAAATGGTCACCCAGGGACAAGGCACTGAGTACTCATGAGCAAAATCAATAACTTCTCATCTTGTATGATTTGAGATGCTCAGAGAAATCAGTACATACAAATCCCTACCCCACTGACTTTACCTTAAGAGTAGAAGTTCAGTTACTGCTCATGTATTCAGCTAGAAGACCTTTGTGTAAGATATAAATGTTGTCTGAGAGGGTATCTTTATTGTTTTTCAACCATCTAATTGTTGTATGGATTAATTAAAAACTTAGTAAGACCTTAAATGATTATTCTTAAGAAAGATACATGTTGATAAGGATGGAAGATGTCCAGAGTATAGTGCAGCAAGCATCTTTGGGCACTGTAACTATGAGCATTCAGGGGTAACTTCTGAAGACCTTTCAGGCAGATATAGTAGAGAGCAGAAAAGATACAGAGGGATGGAAATAGGGACTTATAAGTAAATTTCCTATGCTTCAATTCTGGGACATGTTTTGGCAAAATACAGATGTTGCAGAATCTTTTGAGATGCTTATGATTCATCTTCTACATATATATAGATCAGTTCAGTTCAGTTCAGTCACTCAGTCGTGTTCAACTCTTTGCGACCCCATGAATCACGGCACACCAGGCCTCCCTGTCCATCACCATCTCCCGGAGTTCACTCAGACCCATGTTCATCGAGTCCGTGATGCCATCCAGCCATCTCATCCTCTGTCGCCCCCTTCTCTTCCTGCCCCCAATTCCTCTCAGCATCAGAGTCTTTTCCAATGAGTCAGCTCTTCACATGAGGTGGCCAAAATACTGGAGTTTCAGCTTTAGCACCATTCCTTCCAAAGAAATCCCAGGGCTGATCTCCTTTAGAATGGACTGGTTGGATCTCCCTGCAGTCCAAGGGACTCTCAAGAGTCTTCTCCAACACCACAGTTCAAAAGCATCAGCACTTCTGCACTCAGCCTTCTTCACAGTCCAACTCTCACATCCATACATGACCACAGGAAAAACCATAGCCTTGACTAGACAGACCTTAGTCGGCAAAGTAATGTCTCTGCTTTTGAATATACTATCTAGGTTGGCCATAGCTTTTCTCCCAAGGACTAAGTGACTTTTAATTTCATGGCTGCGGTCACCATCTGCAGTGATTTTGAAGCCAAAAATAAATAAAGTCTGACACTGTTTCCACTGTTTCCCCATCTATTTCCCATGAAGTGGTGAAACCATATGCCATGATCTTTGTTTTCTGAATGTTGAGCTTTAAGCCAACTTTTTCGCTCTCCTCCTTCACTTTCATCAAAAGACTCTTTAGTTTTTCTTCACTTTCTGCCATAAGGGTGGTATCATCTGTGTATCTGAGGTTATTGATATTTCTCCCAGCAATCTTGATTCCAGCTTGTGTTTCTTCTAATCCAGCATTTCTCATGATGCACTCTGCACAGGTCAGTAATAGTTGACTAGTTTGGTGTAGCATTTTTACATCATATTAAATGTAGCATTTATTCCACCTTTGAATCCATGAAGTTGCCAGACTACAGGAGAGATACCAGTTTGCTATTTCACATAACAAACTCACTGGCCAAACTCTCTGTGTAAGAGAGTCTCTTTGTTCAGCTTCTGTATTAGACAGATATTCTTATTGCTTCATGTCAGTTATCACAGATGTTTAAGACTGCATGGAAATGATCCTTTCTCAGTGTCTGTATCTGAATGAGGAAAAATGAAACAATTGAGTCCAAATTCTGTTGTTAATATAATTTTTAAACTTTTTTCCAACCAAATAATTTTATCCTCTTCATGCTCTGAAGAAGGTTAGAAACATAGTCTTTGGGGCAAAAGAAAAGCTAGGAGATGCTGACATATCTGTCTTACCTGAAACTCTGTAACTATAGCCAGGACTGCCCAGGAAAAGTAACTTTATTAATAGCATTAAGGTGGACAAACTGTGCAGCACTCATTCCAGGCCATGTCCTTCTCTGTGCAAAGTAAAATCAAAGCAAAGCCATTATGTCACATACAAAGTATGTGTAGTACTGAGATGCATGAGAATCAGTTTATCCCCTATCAGCATCACAGGAAATCACTAAAGACATGAGATTTTTGGAAGAAAAGTATGATTCAATAATAATGTTGATCATTCTTATAATTGCACATAAAGTATGATGCTTTTTACTGCTTGAATTGTATCATAGTCAGAAGGTAAAAGAAGAATGTTTCCTATTTTCTGTTCCTGAAGACAGACTCTTTACTTTCTGCAAAGCAGGAAGTGGGGAATAGGGTGCTCTAAGTCACTGGAAAAGTATGGATCACTCTAAAAGAAACATTTCTGAAGAACTCTTGCGTTCTACTGTTGTTTACAAAATTAAAATAAAATAAAATAAACCTTAAAATGTACTCTCCTCAGTCTTCATGTGCAGTTCTCAGAATCAGTGGGAGTTTTATTTCATGGCAGGGCCCTAAATCAACAGTCAATGGTATTCATAAAAATAAAAGGACAACAAAAAGCTGTCAGCTATACAAGCAAAACACCAGCCGGTGAATCTGCCAGCTATCTGCCAATGAATATTTATTTAGAAAACGCCCTCTGGGAGTTCTTATTAAGTGTGTGTAATTCTCAGGATGCTGTAGCCTCATAGACACTGTCACTTGTATTCAAAACCCAATTTCATAAATTCTACTACTCCATTTTGATAAGAAGTCATCAGCCCAGTTGCATTAGTCTGCCCATAAATAAAGGTCCGCTATCTGCTCATTTGCCTTTCTTTGTAAGGCACTCCTCTTAAGGTTGCTTAACAAAGTTGCACCAAATGTTATTGCTACATTTTTATTTTTTATTTTCTTAGTTATGTTTTGCTTTAAGGAGTTTACATTTGGTACTCAACTAATCTCTTAATAATCATATTAGGTATAGTTGTTAAACTCATTTTATATGGGAGGAGGATGAACAACAGACTGAATGATTTCCCCAAATTCAAACAGATTGTTAACTATGACTCTGGATATATAACTAAGGATCATTTGATGTAAATAACTATGCTTTGCTGCCTCATTAGTTCTGGCCCATGATGGCTCAAAGATGAGCAAATAGTTGAATGTCAGTGTAGTATATTCTAAGATCTTTACTGAATATGAATGTTACTTATTCACCTAACAGATGCAAAAGATGTGTCTAAGAAATTCAACCTGAAAAGGAGTGAGCATTGTGCTTCTTGGGGATGAAGTTGCAATGGGGTTTCCCATTAAGGACACTAATTAATAGATTCACAAAAACTCTTCAAATGAAAAAATACAAATGAATTAGTTTCTTTTTTTTTCTTTTTTTTGTTATACTTTTTTAAATTCATTTAATACTTTATTCTATTTTACAATACTGTATTGGTTTTGCCATACATTGACATGAGTCAGCCACAGGTGTACACGATCTCCCAATGCCAAAGCCCCCTCCCACCTCCCACCCCACACCATCTCCCCAGATCATCCTGTACACCAGCCCCAAGCATCCTGTATCCTGTATTGAACATAGACTGGCGCTTCGTTTCTTATATGATAGTATACATGTTTCGGTGCCATTCTCCCAAATCATCCCACCCTCTCCCTCTCCCTCAGAGTCCAAAAGTCCGTTCTATACCTCTGTGTCTCTTATGTTGTCTCACTTACAGGGTCATCATTACTATCTTTCTAAATTCCATATATATGTGTCATTTACTGTATTGGTGTTTTTCTTTCTGGCTTACTTCACTCTGTATAATCTAATCAGGTATGTAAGAAGCTTGAAAGTCACCACTCCATTCTAACAGTAAGTAAAAACTGAACAGACTTCAGCAATTTATAACTGTTTCACAGAATTCACAGAGCAAACTGCTGCCCCTGAATTGGAGCAACCCACAGATGAACATGGTGAATCACATCTTATTTGCAGAAACCTCTAAGCAAGAATCAGTGTTAGGGTTAGAGAACCTGAACTGTAGTTAATGAATTCCTGGAGGCTTAGTATGGCTATCTCTGAGGTGTGAAAATTCCAGGTAGAGCCTGTCCAGGGAATTTCAACAATTTTCTTAGTTTTACATAAAATATCTTTCCTAGAACTTTACAGGGAATATGGAAGAATCCCCTTATACTATTGGCAAGAAGGGAAAAGAAAAGACACATCTTTAACTATTCCTGAACAGTCTGTTCTTCTTAACAAGGTCTGCTCTCTCAGGAGCAATTATTTAAGCAGAGCATATTATCAGAGCCTCCCTTTCATGGGGGAAGGTAAATACTCAACTCCAACTGGATCCAGCTTTCCTATTCACCTAAGTGGAGAAGGAAATGGCAACCCACTCCAGTGTTCTTGCCTGGAGAATCCTAGGAATGGGGGAGCCTGGTGGGCTGCCATCTCTGGGGTCGCAGAGTCGGACATGACTGAAGCGACTTAGCAGCAGCAGCAGCAAGGGGAGAAGACTGATAGGTCCCTTTCAAGTTCACAGTTCAGAAGCAAAAGACTCACAATACTAGAGCCTGTTTACTGTGGTTCTTTTTACCCAGGTCTTGTCCCTGGCTGTCAAGAAAAAATTCCATGACACACTTAATGGCAAAAAATACAGTTTGAAGAGACAAAGCAAAGGAAGTGTCTGAACCAGACTCAGATACAGCAAGAATGTTGGAATTATCAGACTAAAATTTAAGATAACTATGGCTCACATGCTAAGGGATAAAGTCAGCAGCATGCAATAACAGATAGGCAATGTAAGAAAAAGATGGAAACTTTAAGAAAGAACCAAAAAGAAATGCTGGAGACAGACACTTTCAGAGAAATTTTAAAGAAAAAATATTTTATTGGGCCTCTTAGACTGGAAGTAGCTGAAGAAAGGATGGCTGAGCTTAATGACATTTCAATAGGTAAAACTGGAAAAAAAAATAGGGGAAAAAACTGAAAAGAGAACAGAATATCCAAGAACTGTTTAACTGCTACAAAAGATGTAACCTACATGTAAGGAGAATACCAGAGAAGAAAGAAAAGAACAGAAGAAATATTTGAAAAATCAATAACTGAGTACAGGTATTTCCTGCTTCATGAAAGTTTGCTTAATGTCACTTTACTTTTATAGAAGACCTACACTATTTTCTGTTTTAACTAGCTGAAGGAAATATGCAAAGGACTTTCACTTTTAAGAAAGGGAAAAGTAAAAGTAGCATTCAGCACTTGTTCTGCAGCAAGCCATTATGTATAGAGGCAGCACACACCAGAGCAGAGAGAACGACACTGGAAGTCTCGTCCCCCAGGAACTATGTTCAGCATCTCAGCATCAAGCCACCATAGCTCCGAAGTGTGTCTATGACTGTGCTTTATGTCAATTTGTATTGTACGTCTGTTAGCAGATCTGGCCTAAGGTAATTGCATCTTCATTTTATACGATTTCAACTAATGAGAGATTTCATAAGAATGCTTTACTTTCAGATAGCAGGGGAAAAACTGTTTTTCCCAAATTAATTGCAAGCACCAAAATATAGATTCAGGAATCCCACAGAAAACCATGGATGAATACTAATAAAATAAGAAAGAAAAAAAACCCCACTATACCTTGACATATATTTTTTCCAGATGACAGAAAGTGAAGGTTAAAGGACAAAACCCTGAAGGCTATCAGGGGAAAATGGAATAAAGATTACATCCAACTTCTCAGAAACCATAATATAACAAGAGAGTGAAGTAAAATATTTAAAGTATGAGAAGAAAAAAAAAGTCTACCAATCTGAAATTATCTACTCTGTGAAATTGTCTTCCAAAAGTGAAGATTTTCCCAGACAAGCAAAATTTGAGTGAGTTTGTTGCCAATAGACCTGCCTTGCCAGAAACATTAAGGAAGAACTTTAACAGAAGGAAAAGTATATGGGTCAGAAATGTAGATCTTCGTAAAAAAGGAAGAATATCAAAGACAAAATAAGTTGAGTTAAAAAGATAAAATCTTTATTTTTAAAAATTTGAATGATTTAGCAAATAACAGTTAAGGCTATGAAGAACAAGCTTCAAAGGAAATGAAATTGAAGATGAATAGAAAAGAACAACAACAACAAAAAGAAAGTAAAGAACAAAGAGGTTAAAAGATAATTAACAATAATTGAGACACTAAATGGCAGGCTGTTATACATAATAGGTGTCCCAAAGAAAGAAAACAAACAAGTAAAAGAAAAATGATTCAAAGATACAATGAGATAAAATGTTTCTAATCCCAGACACAGATGATTGAAAGAATGCAGCATGTTCAAAGAAAAAAAAGCAATGCTGTCAAATTAAACCAAGTTATAAATTAATAAAGGTAGAGTTTGAGAGATTAAAAAAAAAAAGTTTGGACAGTTAGACAAAGATATTAAATCACCTAAGGAATATTAAATCCCCTCACAGTTACCAAATACCACAAACGTTGGTACAACATGAAGTCTAAACTCTGGACAAACTGTATTAACAAGCAGGTCATAAAATTTGTGATAGTAAATTTTTATTATAATTTAATTGAAGGATGTTGATGATTATCACTACTGGAGTGACCATCTTTCATAAATTTTGAATTGACAGCTCTTATTGCATTTTTTATCATTCTTAGGGATCAGGAAGATTTTGATAATTCTTCCAGAATCTTGAATATTCCCAGGACCAGAGTCCATCCCAGAGTAGTCTGTTATTGAGCCATGTGCAGGGTAAAACAAAATAATTGCCAGTAAATTAAATATCCTACTTCATTGTGTTTTAATTACCAAATCAAAATATTTTTTCATACATACAAATAATTTTAGATATGATTTTGCATTGTGAGCTCCGTGACAGCAAAGCCAGTTTAATCTTTCCCTCTCCAGTGGTTAACCCAGTATCCAATGGGTAGGAAAGAAATGTTAAAAGTATAATAACTGACAAATAACAAATTTTATTACATCCCCAGGTCAGTAGATACCCAACACACTACTGGAGATCAGAGGAGAAATAACTTCAGAAAAAATGAAGGGATGGAGCCAAGGTAAAAACAATACCCCCACAGTGGACATGACTAGTGATAGAAGCAAGGTCCAATGCTGTAAAGAGCAATGCTGCATAGGAACCTGGAACGTCAGGTCCAGGAATCAAGGCAAATTGGAAGTGGTCAAACAGGAGATGGCAAGAATGAAAGTTGACATTCTAGGAATCAGCAAATTAAAATGGACTGGAATGGATGAATTTAACTCAGATGACCATTATATCTACTACTGTGGGCAGGAATCAATCAGAAGAAATGGAGTAGCCATCATGGTCAACAGAAGAGTCCGAAATGCAGTACTTGGATGCAATCTCAAAAACGACAGAATGATCTCTGTTTTTCTCCAAGGCAAACCATTCAATCTGACAGTAATCGAAGTCTATGCCCCAACCAGTAATGCTGAAGAAGCTGAAGTTGAATGGTTCTATGAAGACCTGAAGGACCTTTTAGAACTAACACCCCCAAAAGATGTCCTTTTTATTATAGGAGACTGGAATGCAAAAGTAGAAAGTCAAGAAACACCTGGAGTAATAGGCAAATTTGGCCTTGGAATGAGGAATGAAGTAGGGCAAAGGCTAATAGAGTTTTGTCAAGAAAATGCACTGGTCATAGCAAACACCCTCTTCCAACAACATAAGAGAAGACTCTACACATGGATATCACCAGATGGTCAACACTGAAATCAGAATGATTATATTCTTTGCAGCCAAAGATGGAGAAGCTCTATACAGTCAACAAAAACAAGACCAGGAGCAGACTGTGGCTCAGATCATGAACTCCTTATTACCAAATTCAGACTTAAATTGAAGAAAGTAGGGAAAATTGCTAGACCATTCAGGTATAACCTAAATCAAATCCCTTATAATTATACAGTTGAAGCAAGAAATAGATTTAAGGGCCTAGATCTAATAGATAGAGTGCCTGATGAACTATGGAATGAGATTCGTGACATCATACAGGAGACAGGGATCAAGACCATCCCCATGGAAAAGAAATGAAAAAGAGCAAAATGGCTGTCTGGAGAGGCCTTACCAATAGCTGTGAAAAGAAGAGAGGTGAAAAGCAAAAGAGAAAAGGAAAGATATAAGCATCTGAAGGCAGAGTTCCAGAGAACAGCAAGAAGAGATAAGAAAGCCTTCTTCAGCAATCAGTGCAAAGAAATAGAGGAAAAGGACAGAATGGGAAAGACTAGAGATCTCTTCAGGAAAATTAGAGATACCAAGGGAACATTTCATGTAAAGATGGGCTCAATAAAGGACAGAATTGGTCTGGACCTAACAGAAGCAGAAGATATTAAGAAGAG
>SJYC01021674.1:0-10402 GCA_006408675.1 Madoqua kirkii | reverse complement strand
GAAAAGGAAAGATATAAGCATCTGAAGGCAGAGTTCCAGAGAACAGCAAGAAGAGATAAGAAAGCCTTCTTCAGCAATCAGTGCAAAGAAATAGAGGAAAAGGACAGAATGGGAAAGACTAGAGATCTCTTCAGGAAAATTAGAGATACCAAGGGAACATTTCATGTAAAGATGGGCTCAATAAAGGACAGAATTGGTCTGGACCTAACAGAAGCAGAAGATATTAAGAAGAGATGGCAAGAATACACAGAAGAACTGCACAAAAAAGATCTTCACGACTCAGATAATCATGATGATGTGATCACTCATCTAGAGCCAGACATTCTGGAAAGTGAAGTCAAGTGGGCCTTAGAAAGCATCACTATGAACAAAGCTAGTGGAGGTGATGGAATTCCAGTGGAGCTATTTCAAATCCTGAAGGAAGATGTTGTGAAGGTGCTGCACTCAATATGCCAGCAAATTTGGAAAACTCAGCAGTGGCCACAGGACTGGAAAAGTCAGTTTTCCTTCCAATTCCAAAAAAAGGCAATGCCAAAGAATGCTGAAACTACTGCACAATTGCACTCATCTCACACGCTAGTAAAGTAATGCTCAAAATTCTCCAAGCTAGACTTCACCAGTACGTGAACTGTGGACTTCCTGAAGTTCAAGTTGATTTTCGAAAAGGCAGAGGAACCAGAGATCAAATTGTCAACATCCGCTGGATCATGGAAAAATCAAGAGAGTTCCAGAAATACATCTATTCCTGCTCTATTGACTATGCCCAAACTTTTGACTGTGTACATCACAATAAACTGTGGAAAATTCTGAGAGTGATGGGAATACCAGACCACCTAACCTGCCTGTTGAGAAATCTGTATGCAGGTCAGGAAGCAACAGTTAGAACTGGCCATGGAACAACAGACTGGTTGCAAATAGGAAAAGGAGTACATCAAGGCTGTATATAGTCAAACTGCTTCTTTAACTTCTCTGCAGTGTACATGAGAAACTCTGGGCTGGAAGAAGCACAAGCTGAAATCAGGATTGCTGGGAGAAATATCATCACCTCAGGTATACAGATGACACTACCCTTATGGCAGAAAGTGAAGAGGAACTAAAAAGCCTCTTGATGAAAGTGAAAGAGGAGAGTGAAAAACTTGGCTTAAACCTCAACATTCAGAAAGTGAAGATCATGGCATCTGGTCACATCACTTCATGGCAAATAGATGGGGAAACATTGGAAACAGTGTCAGACTTTAATTTTTGGGCTCCAAAATCACTGCAGATTCTGACTGCAGCTATGAAATTAAAAGACACTTACTCCTTGGAAGAAAAGTTATGACCAACCTAGATAGCATATTGAAAAGCAGAGACATTACTTTGCCAACAAATGTCCATCTAGTCAAGGCTATGGGTTTTTCCAGTGGTCATGTATGGATGTGAGAGCTGGACTGTGATGCAGGTCAAGTGCCGAAGAATTGATGCTTTTGAACTGTGGTGTTGGAGAAGACTCTTGAGAGTCCCTTGGACTGCAAGGAGATCCAACCAGTCCATTCTGAAGGAGATCAGCCCTGGGATTTCTTTGGAAGGAATGGTGCTCAAGCTGAAACTCCAGTACTTTGGCCACGTCATGGGAAGAGTTGACTCATTGGAAAAGAGTCTGATGCTGGGAAGGATTGGAGGCAGGAGGGGAAGGGGATGACAGAGGATAAGATGGCTTGATTGCATCACTGACCTGATGGTTGTGGGTTTGAATGAACTCCTGGAGATGGTAATGGACAGGGAGGCCTGGTGTGCTGCGATTCATGTGGTCGCAGAGTCAGACACGACTGAGTAACTGAACTGAACTGAACTTATACATAGTGAGCCAGGAAGACTTAGAAGTTCAGATGCCCACAGATCTTTCACTTGCTGTTATCAGTTTCACCTAGTGTGATGTGTGTGTATAGATGTTCAGTCAAGCTCAGTTGTGTCCGCCTCTTTGTGACAGCAGGAACTGTCCATGGAATTTTCTAGGCAAGAATACTGGAGCAAGTTGCCATTTCCTATTCCAGGGGAATCTTCCCAAATCAGGTATCAAACCTGCATCTCTTGCATCTCGTGCAAGTGGCAAGTGAATTCTTTACCAGTGCACCAGCTGGAAAGCCTCTAGTATGATGCCAGGCACCTAAAAAGAGCTTGTTCAAATATGAACAAATAAATAAAAGGAATAAGCACTGACATTGATGCATGTATTTCAGTTCTCAGTTTTCAAAATGGATAATGTGCCATTGATGCTTTTAAGTAAGAGGCTGACTTTATAATTAACTGAAGCTTGGAACTACCTCTAATTAATAGTTAAAGTGGAATTTACATTAAACCCATAAATAAAATTTTTTCGGTATTTCTCTACCTCCTTTGAAACCAAAGTGTTTGGTGGAGATATTCTCATCCTTTAGTCTGTCTAATAGTCTCGTGTTGTGTTTATCCCTTGACCTGACCCTGAGATCATCCCATGGTTGAGCCCCTCTGTTTACCTTTCTGGCTTCTCTCCCTTTCACGCGTTCACCTTTAGTTCTTGCAACTGTGGATCTCTCTGGCTGGAAGTAAAGCAATGATTTGTTAAATGAATGGATGGATGAGTTGGCTACAAAGAATTCAATTCTCCGTTTAAAAAATGAAATTGACTGCTCTTTAGGTTTTTGTAACCCTTACCTCTTGAGTTTTGCTTCCTATTTCATTGTGCATGAACCAACTTAGGACTTATTTTCTTTTAAGGTTAATATTACAGACCCCAATTCTAGCATATTATATCTTCATGCAGTTACCCTTTTCTTCACAGCCCTATGATATAAATGAATGATATTTCAATGCATTTGTCAGAAAATAGAAGAGAAAAAGGGCACTGTCTGACTGGGCATCTGTGTGGAATGGAAGGGGTCTCTTGGGATTATGACTGATAAACTCTGTCTGGGATGCTGCTTTGCTCTCATTGCAAAGGGAGTGCAACTTTCTTCAATGTTTTTAGAATAGAAATGTGTGAATAATTAGGGCACCAGAATTCTGAAACAGAAACATTTTGACTAACACCTCCATTTGGGAGAAGAAATAAGTTAATTTTGCAAAGAAATAAATGCATTTGGGGACATTTATTGAGATAAATGCCTTTAATTAAAGCTTGAAATAAAGAATACTCTCTTAGTTGCCATAAAGTAAAAGCAGATTGTCTTTAATTTTGTTGTGATAAAATACTGAGCAAGTGCCAATCTTACAAATGTGACCTCAGATATAATACAGTGAGCTTGCTTTTGCTTGCTTACTTTTAATTGCTGTTCTAATGCTAAGAAAGAAAGAAAGTGTTCACTGTTGTTGTTTAGTCACTAAGTCAGGTCCAAATCTTTTGTGACCCCTTGGACTCTTTTGTTTAGGAAGTTTCCAGGCAAGAATACTAGAATGGGTTGCTAGTTCCTTCTTCAGGGCATCTTCCCGACCTAGGGATCTAATCCACATCCCCTACTTTGGCAGGTGGATTCTTTAACACTGAGCCATCAGGGAAGCCCAGTAGTATCTAATATTGTTGTTGTTACGTCTCTAAGCTGTGTCCAATTCTTTGGGACCCCATGAACTGCAGCATGCCAGGCTTCCCCTGTCCTTCACTATCTCCCTGAGTTTGCTGAGACTCATGTCTGTTGGGTCAGTGATGCCATCCAATCATCTCATTCTCTGCCACCCCCTTCTCTTGCTCTCAGTCTTTCACAGCATCAAGATCTTTTCCAAAGAGTCAGCTTTTCCCTGATATCAGGTGGCCAAAATGTTGGAGCTTCAGCATCAGTCCTTCCAATGAATATTCCTGGTTGATCTCCCTTAGGATTGAATTGTTTGATCCTTGCCGTCCCAGGGACTCTCAAGAGTCTTCTCCAGCACCACAGTTTGAAAGCATCAGTCCTTAACGCACGCATGGTATAGTGAGTAAATTGTGTAGTATTTGTCCAATTTGAGATACCTACTGAATAAATGGATGAAAGCACTCTGTGCAGTTAGAATTTCAAGTCACCTATCTCAGAGTATTGATAAATTTACCTGATATCACTTGGAAAGCATTTTAATGAAGAGAAAAGAAATATGGATGTTGGTTGCCTTACAGATAAAAAGAAAAAGAAGCATTATTTATAAATGGAAGAGAGTTCAGGAAAACAACATTATGCATAGTGAGAAGGCTTTGCCTTCTTCAGTTTTACAAAGGTCCAGTCCAATCTGAAGCTAATTGTTAGGTTGCAGGAGTTGGCTTATTCTTAGAATGAAGTGTTTTGCTTTAATTGAATGGGCCTAGTACTCATTTTGCATTTAGAACAGATTTCTAAATTAATTTTTTCACTCCCTCTTGTCATATGAAAGCATCTAAGGTAACACAATTTCCTACAATTTAAAAACAAATGGCTTCAATTCAACTGCCCCATATTTTATGCTTTTTAAAAAATTAACTGTTATCACAGCTCAATGTGCCAAGTGTCACCCTTATCAAATTTCTCAGTGCCCAAGAAAATGAATGTAATTGCTTCCTCTCTGTGATATATTGTACATAATTGGCTTCCTATCTCAAAGCAGCTGGGAAATATTCACAAATATGAAAGAAGTTTGCATTTGCATTTAGATCATAGGCTGAAATGTGTATTTTCACTGTAAGCTGTGACCAAAGCAAAAATGAAAGTTTTGGTTGATATAAGGAAAGTGACCAAAACAAACATAAATTCATCAATACTTTTGAACAGTTCTCTTTTTTTTTGACAGTCTTCATTTTCTTTATTGGAATATAATTGTTTTACAATGCTGTGTTAGTTTCTGCTGTACAACAATGTGAACCAGCTATGTGTACACAGCTATCCCTTCTCTTTTGAGCTTCCCTCCCACCTACCTATCCCACCCCTCTAGGTCATCACAGACACTGAGCTGAGCTCCCTGTGCTATACAGCAGCTACCTGCTAGCTAGCTATTTTTACATTGTGCATGTGTTAATTGCTCAGTTGTGTCCGACTCTTTGTGTGTCTCTGGACTATAGCCCATCAGGCTTCTGTGCTCATGGAATTCTCTAGGCAAGAATACTGCAGTGGGTTGCCATGCCCTTCTCCAATTTTATACACAACCATGTATATGGTTCCCAGGTGGCACTAGTGGCAAAGAACTTGTCTGCTATTGCAGGAGACATAAGAGATGTAGGTTCCATCCCTGGATTGGAAAGACCCTCTGGAGGAGGACATGGCAACCCACTCCAGTATTCTTGCTTGGAGAATCCCATGGACAGAGGAGCCTGGTGGGCTACAGTCCATAGGCTCACACAGAGTTGGACACGACCAAAGTGACTTAGCACATGGCACTTGGTGTATATATGGGTTTCCCTGGTGGTGCCAATGGTAAAGAATCCACCTGCCAATGCAGAAGACACAAGTTTGATCCCTGGATCAGGAAGATCCCTGGTATAGGAAATGGCAGCCCATTCCAGTATTCTTAGTTGGAAAATTTCATGGACAGAGGAGCCTGGCCATGAGGTTGCAAAGAGTTGGACATGACTGAGCATGAGCGCACACATTGTATATGTCAAAGCTACTGTTTCCGTTCATTCCCGCTCCTTCTCTTCTGTGTCCACAAGTCAGTTTTTTATTATCTCTGCCTCTATTCTTGTCCTGCAAATAGGTTCATCAGTACCAGTTTTCTGGATTTCTTATGTATGTGTTAATATACGATATTTGTTTTTTTCTTTCTAATTTCACTTTCATAACAGGCGCTAGGTTCATCAGCTCATTAGAAACTATTCAATTGTGTTCCTTTTATGGTTGACTAATATCCCACTGTATGTGTGTGCTACGTCATCTTTATCCATTTATTTGTAGATGGACATCTAAGTTACTTCCACATGTTGGCTACTGTAAATAGTGCTGCAGTAAACGTTGGGGTATTTGTGTCTGTTTGATAATGGTTGTCTCAGGATATATGCTCAGTAATGGAATTGCTGAGTGGTATGGTAGTTCTTTGTTTAGTTTAGTTTGTTTTTGTTTTTTTGTTTTTTAAGAAAACTCCTTTCCTGTTTTTGATAATTACACTGCAGTTATGTGAAAGACTATATTAGTTTATAGGAAGACATACTGAAGTATTTCAATATTGGGGTCATCATGCCTGCAGCTTACTCTCAAAAGGTTCAGAAAAAAATGAAATTTACATAATAGACAATAATAGAGAGAAGGATATGACAAACATTTTAAAATGTTAACATTTGAGAAATCAGAGTTAATAACTAATAATTCTATAAACTCTAACAAGTATAAACTAAAAAATAGCAATTAACTTTTTAAAATTAAAGCTAAATAAATAAATCCACAAATAAACATCTACTATTAATTATGTTAAGGTAAATCAAGGTACTAATAGGCCAATCTTTGATCACTAAACATATATGGATGTGGATGATTGTGTGTGTCTGTGTGTTGAGGGTAATAGGGCAGAGGCTTTCTAACTAAATTGTAGTGTTTGTCTTCCTTTCTGAGCTTTTGTTCTTTAAGCCTTCAACAATATCTCTTAGCACCATGGTGATATCACTGAGGTCTTATCCAATATCCGGCAATATCAAAACAGATGACTATCAAAATTGCACAAATTAAAATCAGAATGTAAAAAAAGAGAGAGAAGCCTAAACTGTATGTGAGAAAAGGAGATCACAAAATTTGATCAGCACAGTATTTGCTGAATAACATGAACAGATATAGAACACCATAGAATAAATGCACACTTAAGAAAATATAACTCCAAATTTCTGCCAATTAACTGATGCAGAGTTGGGATGGATAATGGGGAGGAGAGGGGCAAGACTTCCTTGATTCTAATTGAAACCATTTTCAAGTAGCCAAAATGTATCTACACTTCTAATATTCATGGAGAAAATCATACAATTTACATACTGTCCATGCTCCAAATATACAATCTCTTCTCAATTCCTGTGCTCACAGAAATGTGACTCTTCTCTGATTTATGCATGGGCTTGGGATGACTCAAGCAGGAGAAGAGTTTTACTTGTCTTCAATGCAGAAAATATATGGCAGTGTATGAAAAAATTACATAGCTTACGATATGGGGATAGAAAGAAAGGCAGTCTTTATAGACACAAAAATCTAAATTATAGAAGAAGCAGCATGAATCAGGTGTCCTAATGGGTGCTGAACTCTGCCATCTGTATCTTCCTTCCAAGACTGAAGGACTTATTCCCTAGATGTTGGATGATAGACCGCAGAGGTCAGTTCTCTCAGCTAATTGTCCTCTGCTGAGAAGTTACCTCTCCCAAAGAAAAGTACTCTTCCTGGAGTCATCACTGGTTGAATGTTGAATGTAAATGTCTAGCCTCCTTGCCTGCTGTGGGGCAACTCTAATGGGCCAGTCCAGCTTCAGAGGACCCATGGATTCAGCTAAGGGCTTATTGTGACTGCACTATGGCCCGATTTCTACTCTGTTCATTTTCATTCTCTTCCTTTCTATTCAGATATATTTTAATATTTTTAGAAGCACTCATCAATTAACTTCCTGCATAATAATATGTGTTTGGTATCTGTTTTCCTGGAAATGCAAACTGCAGCAGTTGTATTGAAAGTAGTTAAGGAAACAGAGTCAAAGATGAAATTTTGGGTCTGGGTCATACACTGCTTGTCTAGCAATAAGGACCCCTTCCTGGCAATAAATGGAGTTTTGATATATTGTGATATATTTCTATACCAGGTAGTGGTGTAGTCTTAAACTTATCATTAGTTGTAAACTCAGATGACCTCTGAATGGAGGGAAATACACTGATTAATAAAGTGTATCAGGTGGTTGAAAAACAATGTAAGATAGTCAAAGAGGGGCTGAACCTGCTAAGAGGGGAATGGGACTAGATGCTGAAGGACCTACAGGATTCAACCAACTTGCAAGGGCAGGAATCATGAGCATGTGTATGGGACTGGATTCTGAGGGCGCTGGAGCAAGAAGGCAGGAAGAAGATCAAGTTAGATGAGGGAGAGTTTATCAAGATGAAATCACTCCCGAGCTCTGAATTTAACATCCTGACCTAGATTCTAGAAGATATTACAAACTTGCTGTTAGAATAACTCCTGAAAGCTTGAAGAAACTGATGACCACACCAAGTGAAGAGGAAATGCCGGAACTGCCATAACAGGCAATGGAGGGAAAAGACCAACCTCTGACTTTTCTGCTTTTGGTTGCATAAGTACACAAAGATATCATGAATTTTGGAAAGACAATTGGGAGATACCTTAATTCAACCTCCGTCCAAATGCAGGTGTTGTATATACATCACAGACCATCATTACTGAGAATCAACTCAACAGTAAAGTAAGAAAATACCATTAATACTGAAATACCTAAATTACAATGAAATAAAACAGCCTCAGCCTTAAAAATGATGCTTCTTTTGTACTTAGAGTATATATTAAGAACCCTTTGGTAAATCAAAAAACTAATAGATCTTCTACTTCAATCAAAATTTACCATTAATACAGACACACACACACAGTCACACACACATGTTAAGAGGGTACTTCTTTGGAGGTTAAACCAGTTATTCTTCTGGAAAAAATAATATAACGTTTTTGTGGCAAATTGCTTTTTTTTCCTTATAGTTTTCCAGCCAGAAAGTAACATGTGTCACTCTCTTCTTGCTGGCAAGATTACAGTGAATACAAATAGAGCTGAGGATTCTCTATTTCCTCCATACATTCATATATCTTATCTTTGTGACATTTTGGGACCCTTCAGTAAGAGCTTTGAATGTGAAAGTGGAGGTGATGATTGAAGGGCCAGAGTACAATGATAGTTCCAGGCATAAAAGAAAACTGGAGTGTAAGATGATAAGGGATTCAGGGAGACTCATCTCTCCCCTCTAACAGCTTACTGCACAGAAATATAATCAATCATCAGAATCATTGGCCTTGGGTCAGAGAGAACTTTGTTCAGGCCAAAGGCTGAGAAATCTTGTGAGCCACCAGACCTGACTGGGCTTAAACTAGCCTACTTCACCACCGACAATTGCATGCACACACACAGGAGTGCATACACTCCCATCACATCTCTATAACTATAGGAAGATGAATGGTTACTACTCAGAGTAAAGAATTTTCTCCTTTCCTTTGTCAAAGACCCGATATAGTCGAGTCTTCATCTTTATTTTCTTCAATATATTTAGATTTCCTCTTTCAGAAAGTTTGCACTTCTACCTGAACTAAGAAATAATTATCATTTAATCTTAATGAGATAGATACATGCTTAGTTTTCTAAATAAAATCCCTTGCTTATTGATATTAAAATCATTTGTAAATATTTAGATTAATAATTAAGCATTTCCAAATCTAGAGCTGAAAGGAATTGAAGAGGACTGGATCCCAGTGAGAGTTCACTGACATTTGGTGGTCTGGTGGTCAACTGTTTTAGTTTTATCATCTGAACTCAGGATTCTTCACTTATCTTTTGAATTAATCTTCTCCTAAAGCCCTTCAGTGGCAACCAATTCCAGTACTCTTGCCTGGCAAATCCCATGGACAGAGGAACCTGGTAAGCTGCAGTCCATGGGGTCGCTAGAAATCAGACAAGACTCAGCGACTTCACTTTCACTTTTCACTTTTATGCATTGGAGAAGGAAAGTGGCAGCCCACTCCAGTGTTCATCCTGGCAAATCCCAGGGACGGGGGAGCCTGGTGGGCTGCCGTCTCGGAGGTCACACAGAGTCGGACACGACTGAAGCAACTTAGCAGCAGCAAAGCCCTTCAACAGTAATGCATTTAAACAACATCTGAGATCGGAATATTTTAGATAACTGCTTCAACATTTTAAATGGAAATGTTTTCCTAAAATTTTATATAATGATAATTTGAAAGAAATGTTTGGAAATGATGCTTTAGTGAAGAGATTGGTGGTCTAGTGTATTACAACACAGGAGAGATGGATGAGCCAGATTCTAGTTGCCTAATTTCCAACTTCAGGGAATTACTGTGACCCTGAATGCCTCATTTTCTTTGACTGTAAGAGAGAGATAATAATAGTTCCCAATTTATAAATTTGTTATAACAATAGAACAGATCAATATATAAAAGCACTAAGCCCAGTGCCTGAAACACAGTAAGCTTTCAATAAATGTTGTATTTTATTCCTTATGATAGCTACATGTCTTAATGTGAAAATTAAAGATCATGTTCAGTAGGAAGGGAAGATAATTTTTGACAAGTCTTTCTGTATTTAAACTCTTTCTTTCCCTCTTCTATGTTCGAGATTCGCTAAACTCTTTAATACATATAAAGAAACTGACAAACATAGAGACAAGAATCTACCAGGATGTCACAGAGTATAGACAGAACAACAAAGATTCAAGTCCAGATTTTCATGCTACACAGTTCTTACCTTATCACGATCTCACTTT
>SJYC01021673.1:0-13916 GCA_006408675.1 Madoqua kirkii | reverse complement strand
TTTTGTTCTTTAAGCCTTCAACAATATCTCTTAGCACCATGGTGATATCACTGAGGTCTTATCCAATATCCGGCAATATCAAAACAGATGACTATCAAAATTGCACAAATTAAAATCAGAATGTAAAAAAAGAGAGAGAAGCCTAAACTGTATGTGAGAAAAGGAGATCACAAAATTTGATCAGCACAGTATTTGCTGAATAACATGAACAGATATAGAACACCATAGAATAAATGCACACTTAAGAAAATATAACTCCAAATTTCTGCCAATTAACTGATGCAGAGTTGGGATGGATAATGGGGAGGAGAGGGGCAAGACTTCCTTGATTCTAATTGAAACCATTTTCAAGTAGCCAAAATGTATCTACACTTCTAATATTCATGGAGAAAATCATACAATTTACATACTGTCCATGCTCCAAATATACAATCTCTTCTCAATTCCTGTGCTCACAGAAATGTGACTCTTCTCTGATTTATGCATGGGCTTGGGATGACTCAAGCAGGAGAAGAGTTTTACTTGTCTTCAATGCAGAAAATATATGGCAGTGTATGAAAAAATTACATAGCTTACGATATGGGGATAGAAAGAAAGGCAGTCTTTATAGACACAAAAATCTAAATTATAGAAGAAGCAGCATGAATCAGGTGTCCTAATGGGTGCTGAACTCTGCCATCTGTATCTTCCTTCCAAGACTGAAGGACTTATTCCCTAGATGTTGGATGATAGACCGCAGAGGTCAGTTCTCTCAGCTAATTGTCCTCTGCTGAGAAGTTACCTCTCCCAAAGAAAAGTACTCTTCCTGGAGTCATCACTGGTTGAATGTTGAATGTAAATGTCTAGCCTCCTTGCCTGCTGTGGGGCAACTCTAATGGGCCAGTCCAGCTTCAGAGGACCCATGGATTCAGCTAAGGGCTTGTTGTGACTGCACTATGGCCCGATTTCTACTCTGTTCATTTTCATTCTCTTCCATTTCTATTCAGATATATTTTAATATTTTTAGAAGCACTCATCAATTAACTTCCTGCATAATAATATGTGTTTGGTATCTGTTTTCCTGGAAATGCAAACTGCAGCAGTTGTATTGAAAGTAGTTAAGGAAACAGAGTCAAAGATGAAATTTTGGGTCTGGGTCATACACTGCTTGTCTAGCAATAAGGACCCCTTCCTGGCAATAAATGGAGTTTTGATATATTGTGATATATTTCTATACCAGGTAGTGGTGTAGTCTTAAACTTATCATTAGTTGTAAACTCAGATGACCTCTGAATGGAGGGAAATACACTGATTAATAAAGTGTATCAGGTGGTTGAAAAACAATGTAAGATAGTCAAAGAGGGGCTGAACCTGCTAAGAGGGGAATGGGACTAGATGCTGAAGGACCTACAGGATTCAACCAACTTGCAAGGGCAGGAATCATGAGCATGTGTATGGGACTGGATTCTGAGGGCGCTGGAGCAAGAAGGCAGGAAGAAGATCAAGTTAGATGAGGGAGAGTTTATCAAGATGAAATCACTCCCGAGCTCTGAATTTAACATCCTGACCTAGATTCTAGAAGATATTACAAACTTGCTGTTAGAATAACTCCTGAAAGCTTGAAGAAACTGATGACCACACCAAGTGAAGAGGAAATGCCGGAACTGCCATAACAGGCAATGGGGGGAAAAGACCAACCTCTGACTTTTCTGCTTTTGGTTGCATAAGTACACAAAGATATCATGAATTTTGGAAAGACAATTGGGAGATACCTTAATTCAACCTCCTTCCAAATGCAGGTGTTGTATATACATCACAGACCATCATTACTGAGAATCAACTCAACAGTAAAGTAAGAAAATACCATTAATACTGAAATACCTAAATTACAATGAAATAAAACAGCCTCAGCCTTAAAAATGATGCTTCTTTTGTACTTAGAGTATACATTAAGAACCCTTTGGTAAATCAAAAAACTAATAGATCTTCTACTTCAATCAAAATTTACCATTAATACACACAGACACACACACATGTTAAGAGGGTACTTCTTTGGAGGTTAAACCAGTTATTCTTCTGGAAAAAATAATATAACGTTTTTGTGGCAAATTGCTTTTTTTTCCTTATAGTTTTCCAGCCAGAAAGTAACATGTGTCACTCTCTTCTTGCTGGCAAGATTACAGTGAATACAAATAGAGCTGAGGATTCTCTATTTCCTCCATACATTCATATATCTTATCTTTGTGACATTTTGGGACCCTTCAGTAAGAGCTTTGAATGTGAAAGTGGAGGTGATGATTGAAGGGCCAGAGTACAATGATAGTTCCAGGCATAAAAGAAAACTGGAGTGTAAGATGATAAGGGATTCAGGGAGACTCATCTCTCCCCTCTAACAGCTTACTGCACAGAAATATAATCAATCATCAGAATCATTGGCCTTGGGTCAGAGAGAACTTTGTTCAGGCCAAAGGCTGAGAAATCTTGTGAGCCACCAGACCTGACTGGGCTTAAACTAGCCTACTTCACCACCGACAATTGCATGCACACACACAGGAGTGCATACACTCCCATCACATCTCTATAACTATAGGAAGATGAATGGTTACTACTCAGAGTAAAGAATTTTCTCCTTTCCTTTGTCAAAGACCCGATATAGTCGAGTCTTCATCTTTATTTTCTTCAATATATTTAAATTTCCTCTTTCAGAAAGTTTGTACTTCTACCTGAACTAAGAAATAATTATCATTTAATCTTAATGAGATAGATACATGCTTAGTTTTCTAAATAAAATCCCTTGCTTATTGATATTAAAATCATTTGTAAATATTTAGATTAATAATTAAGCATTTCCAAATCTAGAGCTGAAAGGAATTGAAGAGGACTGGATCCCAGTGAGAGTTCACTGACATTTGGTGGTCTGGTGGTCAACTGTTTTAGTTTTATCATCTGAACTCAGGATTCTTCACTTATCTTTTGAATTAATCTTCTCCTAAAGCCCTTCAGTGGCAACCAATTCCAGTACTCTTGCCTGGCAAATCCCATGGACGAGGAACCTGGTAAGCTGCAGTCCATGGGGTCGCTAGAAATCAGACAAGACTCAGCGACTTCACTTTCACTTTTCACTTTTATGCATTGGAGAAGGAAAGTGGCAGCCCACTCCAGTGTTCATCCTGGCAAATCCCAGGGACGGGGGAGCCTGGTGGGCTGCCGTCTCGGAGGTCACACAGAGTCGGACACGACTGAAGCAACTTAGCAGCAGCAAAGCCCTTCAACAGTAATGCATTTAAACAACATCTGAGATCGGAATATTTTAGATAACTGCTTCAACATTTTAAATGGAAATGTTTTCCTAAAATTTTATATAATGATAATTTGAAAGAAATGTTTGGAAATGATGCTTTAGTGAAGAGATTGGTGGTCTAGTGTATTACAACACAGGAGAGATGGATGAGCCAGATTCTAGTTGCCTAATTTCCAACTTCAGGGAATTACTGTGACCCTGAATGCCTCATTTTCTTTGACTGTAAGAGAGAGATAATAATAGTTCCCAATTTATAAATTTGTTATAACAATAGAACAGATCAATATATAAAAGCACTAAGCCCAGTGCCTGAAACACAGTAAGCTTTCAATAAATGTTGTATTTTATTCCTTATGATAGCTACATGTCTTAATGTGAAAATTAAAGATCATGTTCAGTAGGAAGGGAAGATAATTTTTGACAAGTCTTTCTGTATTTAAACTCTTTCTTTCCCTCTTCTATGTTCGAGATTCGCTAAACTCTTTAATACATATAAAGAAACTGACAAACATAGAGACAAGAATCTACCAGGATGTCACAGAGTATAGACAGAACAACAAAGATTCAAGTCCAGATTTTCATGCTACACAGTTCTTACCTTATCACGATCTCACTTTACCTTTCAAGTTATGTTTTGAGATGAACATGAAAATTAACCATGGACTGAGAATATTTAAGTGCCAAATTTTCATAAATATGCTTATGTCCTCTCTGTGATACACAGTTTTACCCCAAAGGTCAATTAAGGTATAAAAAAGACCCAAAGCGAAGTTCTGAGGTTTCATTAATATATCATTGTTATATTTTCCCTTTTCATCCTTTTTTGCTACAGAAAAAAAAACATTAAAAGCAAAAAATGGAACTGAGAGGAAATAGAAGGTAGGATAAAGAATCTGTAGCTGATTCTCCACTGGTGTTGGAAAGACAGTCTTCACTAAGAGTGACTGAACACAAGATGATACCAGACAAGGGGAAAGAAATTGGGTGCTAGAATTCAGGGAATTTCATGATGAATATGGTTTATGAGATTTCTCCATCCTCTGGAGGCTTGATAAATCACTAGAGTCCAGTGGGCTTAGTCATACTCACCTGGTGGAAATCACTAGCTTGTCTGATCCTCCCTGCCTGTGGGATACATCACAATCTTCTCAGTAGCCTCAATGCCGCACATGGGTAGATGGTTCTTGTTGTCCTCACATCTATCTGTCAGGTGTGAACAATTTATACAAGTTAGTTGAATAAATAAACAGTGAGTAAAATAATCAGTGTATTTTATGAGTGTACACACACACACACCTGCACTGAGAGCATAAATAAGGTATATTTGTGTGTATATTTGTAAAGATTACATCAGTATGCCATTCTGGACTCTTTCTGAACATTACCAACTGGTATGATAGTCTGAAAAACTCTTTGTATGTCTTTTTGAGTTGCAGGTGTGATGAAATACATCCCAAACGTAAAAACAAAATTAAAATTAAATTTATGTCTGTTGTTATAAGTTGCTGAATCAGTTTGAAACATTTGGAATGATAATCATCAAATTTGCATTGTGTGTTTATAGAATAGGACATGTAAGATACTCGTGATTCTGTTTCAAATTTTCCTGATGAGCACCTAAGAGAAATAAGCAGTCACTTTTCAGAAGATGAAAAATATGCTACCAAGATATGCCTTCTGATCCACAGTGACATTCATATAAATCATCATATCATGAACAGAAAACCAACATTGGTTTCAGCTACACGCTCCAAAAACTGGAAGCCTTGATGGCTGATCTGCCGGACTTGTTGCTGATTTGTAACTGAGCTGCTCCTTACAGGAACAGCTCTATACAATGTGCTCTGAAGGTTGTGGGAACAAAGAATTATTTATCTAATGATAGCTAATAATACGCTCAAGGGAAAAAAAAGTGGATAATAAAATTAGCATTTAAATAAAACAGATCATGTTATTTATATCTACAAGCTTTTATATTTTCTATTGTTTGGTCGCTAAGTCACGTCTGACTCTTTTGCTTAGCCTGGCAGACTCTTCTGTCCATGGGTTTTGTTAGGCAAGAATACTGGAATGAGTGCCATTTCTTTCTCCAGGGCCTGATATAAAATTATCACTTTTGTCTGATACTTTCTCAAGTCACTGAATAACTCCCTTCTCACTTCTCTTAGCATTCATGTCTGACTTGCCCATTTTATAGAAGACACTGTTGGGGAAATGTTGATTGGGAAAGAGACAGGGATGCTCGAAGATAGTGATAGTTCATGATTATGACACTGTAAACAAAATAAAGACACTATCCAACTCTCTTTCTGACCTAGGATTTTACAGTGTTGCCTCAATAAAACTATATTTATCAACTCCTCCAGAAATCTTAGAGAATTGTGAAGAATAATGTATTTTCTCAACATGGCAGGATATATTTGAAACAAAAATTGGAAATTCGCTGTGTTCCTTTCCCAATTTAGATCCTTTGTGAATCTACTGTTGCAAAAATTTTGCGAGAATTTATTTAATGTGTATTTCTTTGCTGGCATCATTTCATCTGGCATATTGTCATATTTTTTTATTGTAACTGCTTTTTTCTTTTATGTTGGTAAATTTTGCCTTTATTTATATTCCCTCTGGCTGCACATCAAAACTCTTTCCAAAGGTGGTAATGTTAGCATTTAGAAGATCAGATAGTTCTTCAGCTCCATTTATGTTCTATGCTATTTATACTTCTCGTGTTATCAGCTATCACTTTTTCTATTTTTTGCTGCACTTTTTTCTTGGCCAGTTTTCTTTCTCAATTATCACTTTTGTAAAATGTAAGTGAATTTATTATTTTGGAGACAAGGAAGTAACATAACCACATGCTTTGCTCTCTTTGTCGGAACTGAATACCAAATGCACAGCAGCAGGTTACCAGAAGACTTTGAAATAAGTGATATGATTAATCACTGATGACAGAATGTGTCTGTTATTTATGTAGCAACTTGTGGACTGAAGAAGTAGAAGTAAAGCTTGTAATTTAGACAATCACCTAGAGTTAATATATTATGGTGACAGGAATTGGAACTGTGTTATTGGAAGACTGATTTAAAGTTTGAGTACTGAAATGTGTGTATACAGGGACCAAGCAAAGCAAGGACTGCCTTATTTTAGATGTCTTTTATATAGGTCCATGTAGATGTCAAAATAAATAATTCTGAAATTCACAGAAGAAAGCTTGAAAGTGAAGAAAACCAAATCAAAACATGGAGTCATTGATAACTATATGTAAAACAATGAAATTAGAACACTCCTAACACCGTACACAAAGATAAATTCAAAATAGATTAAACCCAAATGTAAAACTAGAAACTATAAAACTCTTAAGAGGAAAACATAGGCAGAACACTCGACATAAATCAGAGCAAAATCCTCTATGACCCAACTCCTAGCATAATGGAAATAAAAACAAAAGTAAATAAGTGGGACCTAATTAAATTTAAAAGCTTCTTGCACAACAAAGGAAGCTATAAGCAAGGTGAAAAGACAGCCTTCAGAATGGGAGAAAATAATAACAAATGAAACAACTAACAAAAGATTAATTTCTAAAATATGTAAGCAGCTCATACAAATCAATACTAGAAAAACAAACAACCCAAACAAAAAGTGGGAAAAGGATGTAAACAGACATTTCTCTAAAGGAGACTAATAGATGGCTAACAAATACATGAAAAAAAGGTTCAATATCACTCATTACTGGATAAATACAAATCAAAGTTACAATGAGATATCACCTCACACTGGTCAGAATGGCCATCATCAAAAAATCTACAAACAATAAATGCTGGAGAGGGTGTGGAAGAAAGGGAAATCTATTGCTCAGATGGTAGAAATGTAAGTTGATATATCCACTATAGAATATGGTATAGAGATTCCTTAAAAAACTAGAAATAAAACCACCAAATGACCCAGCAATCCTACTCCTAGGCATATACCTTGAGGAAAGCAAAATGGAAAAAGACACATGTATCCCATTGTTCACTGCAGCACTATCTACAATAGCTAGAACGTGGAAGCAGCCTAGATGTCCATTGACAAATGGATGGTTAAAGTAATTGTGGTACATATATACAATGGAATATTACTCATCCATAAAAAGGAATACATTTCAGTCAGTTCTAATGAGACGGATGAACCTACAGCCTATTATACAGAGTGAAGTAAGTCAGAAAGAGAAAGATAAATATTATATGCTAACGCATATATATGGAATCTAGAAAGAAATATGGTACTGAAGAATTTGTTTGCAGGGCAACAATGGAGAAACAGACACAGAGAAAAGACTTATGGACACAGGGAGAGGTGAGGGGAGGGAAGGGTAAGATGTATGGAGAGAGTAACATGGAAGCTTAAAATACCATGTGTGAAATACATAGCCAATGGAATTTGCTGTATGTCTCAGGGAACTCAGACAGAGGCTTTGTATCAACCTAGAGAGGTGGGAGGGAGAGGGAGATGGGAGGGAGGTTCAAGAGGGAGGAGACATATGTATGCCTGTGGCTGATTCATGTTGAGATTTGACAGAAAACAACAAAATTCTGTAAAGCAATCACCCTTCAATTTTAAAATAAATAATTTTTTTAAAAAAGGAAAATAAATGAAAGAAGGAGGCAGACAAAAGTTCTGGAGCAACTTTAAGATTTTACTATCATGTTTATAATTTTCCAAATACATTGATTTTGTGTCTTGTTTACAGATATTTCTATGTCAGGGATCTTCACCTAACTTGAAAATTATTATGTTCAAGTTTATGTAGTCTATTGAGCACTTCACGATTTCCAGCCAAGTTGTTGTGATGCTCTTTCCAGCCCCTGGATTTATACCATTTCATAGAACACTCTATGATTATCTGGAGTGACACAAGTATGAAGTTATTAACTTGTATTGGCTCACTTTATTCTTTGGTATCAAACTTCATTTTAAGAAATTCCATTGTTGATTCAATTCAAGCAAATTCAAGAACTTACTGAAATGCTCCAGAAACATTTGTCCAAATGTGTCACAGAGGCAAGAACCTTCAAATCGCCATAGCATGTTAGTTCCAGGTAAAACAAATCTAAGAATCGTGCCTGGGCTATCTCAGTGTGTATAATGATTTCTGAAATAAATATTTAATGTAGCTTTAGGAAAAAGTAAAACCAAATGAAACGAACTATTTTGCCTTAATGACTATTTTAGAATGACTACTGAAAAATCCCCGTTTGAATCCTCATTCAAAATCTATAAATAAAACTCCTTTAGGCATGCCGATATTAATAAATATTGAAAAGTAGCCTTATTCCTTGTTGTTCAGTTGCTCAGTCATGTCCAACCCCAAGACTGCAGCATGCCAGGCTTTCCTGTCCTTCACTATCTCCCTGAGTTTACTCAAACTCATGTCCATTGAGTCAGTGATGCCATCCAACCATTTCATCCTCTGTCCTCCCCTTCTCCTACCTTCAATCTTTCCCAGCATCAGAGTCTTTTCCATTGAGTTGACTGTTCACATCAGGTGGCCAAAGTAATGGAGCTTCATCTTCAGCATCAGCCCTTCCAATGAATATCCAGGGTTGATTTCCTTTAGGATTGACTGATTTGATCTCCTTGCTGTCCAAGGGACTCTCAACAGTCTTCTCCATTATTTTTACACCAAGAAATTTGCTATGTTTTGATCTCAATAACTCAATATCAAGATCAGAATATCTAGAACATGCACTGTAAGACACTGAATTAGAGGGGGAAATATTCTGTGATTTTAGACAATGAATTTTGTTTTTCTTCCTACCTGTCTGCCCCACTTATAGAGCATGTTGATTCTGGCCACCCATGTCCAACAATGGTCATCAGTGTTCTTCTATTTCTGATTTTCTCATCTCTCTACCCTCATTATGGTGCCTCTTTCCCTTTGATATGCTAAGGTCTTTATAAGCTGAATTCTAACTATGTGAGATTCCTTCCTGTGAACCTGAACCTTATCTTTCTCTCCCAGGCAGACTTCCCATATTCTACATCTCCCCTCCTTCATTTGCTTCAAAATATACCTGTCTTGTCCCAATGCTTAAAATTGATATAATAAATTGTTAATAGCAAACAACAGATCGATACCCCTGCAGATGTTTGCATTTTAATCAGAAGCCACTTTATATACAGTTCAATCAAAAGAAATTTTGTTTTAATGGTAGTATTGGTATCACCAAGGCTGACTACTTGGGAAGATATTACTGATTAATAACCTGAATCACTATACAGCTGGTTTCCTTAGCAACCACTGCAGTAGGTTCTCCCTTGAAGTTCCCCCCACCCTAGTCTAAGTTCTGAGAGAGATCTTAAAAAAAAAAAATTTGTTTTTGTAAGAACATTGGCCGGGTCTTCCCTTGAATTTGAAGTCAGCAAACTCAGAGCTTAAAGGCAACCTCATGGTCACCTAGCCCAATCCTTTAATTTTACAGTTGTAGAATCTGAGACCCAGATATGTTAAATGACTTACATGTGGCCCCAAAATTTCCTAACAGAATTACTTCTTCAACTCCTGGTCTCTGCATCTTGCCTTTCTCAGAGGTAGAAAAGATGTAAAACATGTGATTTGAATACAGAGTGTTAAGCAGTGCCTCCATAGTTGCCAATGGAGTGTTGAATCCTCCTAGCCCTTATTATGGGGGGATGAGCAGTTATTTCTGGACCTCAGCTTCAGGAATGTCTTTGGTTGAATGGTCACTGTGGTGGGGAGCTGCCATCACTCAGCATTGCTTAACACTATGCAATAAGGAAGGCACTTCAATAAAAATTTAAATTTTCAAGGGTCAAGAGTCAAGGGTAATATCCTAAAAAGTGAGAAAGACACCAAAGGCAGGTTGGTATTGGGACTAAAAGCCCAGGGCTTCCCTCCACAAAAAGAATGGCAGTGAACACCTAGATCAAGACTCTTGTTTTTCCTGATGTGAAAAATTACTCAGAGTATTTCTAGTATATGAAAATAATTCTAAACTGTTTCAGGTATGGGTCAACTCAGTGCACACTGCACAATTAATGAGGCTAAGGTCACAAGTTTATTCCTTTGAGGACAAGTTAAATTTCATTCTGTTCATACTCTCTGACTGTAAACTGCTATGACTCTTCGAGAACTAGAGGAACTTTCTGCTACTGGAGAAATACCTGAAGACTGTGTTCCTCTGTCAGTAAAAGCCCTTGATTACTTAAACATTGGCCTTGGGTTCATTTTTTTCCTGAATAAATCATTTAATTTATACCCAAACTCAAGTGAATAGGATGGTTTTGTTTCACTTTTAGACAACCAACCGAGTTGTGTAAGAAGACCAGACTGTAAACTGCTGTGACTCTTTGGGAACTAGAGGAACTTTCTGCTACTAGAGAAATACCTGAAGACTGTGTTCTTCTGTCAGAAAAAGCCCTTGATTACTTAAACATTGGCCTTGGGTTCATTTTTTCCCTGAATAAATCATGTAATTTATACCCAAACTCAAGTGAATAGGATGGTTTTGTTTCACCTTTAGACAACCAACCGAGTTGTATAAGAAGACCTATATGCACTAAGTAGAAAGAAAATCAAATTCTAGTTTTCCAGACTAAACAAATATATAGGTATTGACAAACTTATTGCATCTGACTCAAGGATCATGTTAGCACATGTATAGGACTCATTGAAAATGCAGTCAGGATTGACAGTGAAGTTGAACTGAGTGAAGTTTTTGTTTTCTTTCTTCATAGCCTAAATCAACTGTCAAAGAAGGAGGGAGAGAAAAAGAGAATCATGCTATGAAGAAGGAGGGAGAAGGAGACAGAAGAGATGAGTCCCAAAGTCTTTATTCACCATTTTTTTCTATTAATTTAGTGGTTTCACCTTAAGATCACCTACAGTTTATCTTAAAGTGTATTTAGTGTAGTAAGTGTCTCCTGTGTTAAAGTGTTCAGAAGGAAGCCAGTGATATTTAAGGTGCTAGTGGTAAAGAACCACTTGCCAATGTAGGATACTTAGGAAATGCAGGTTCAGCCCCTGGGTCAGGAAGATCCCCTGGAGGAGGGCATGGAAAACCATTCCAGTATTCTTGCCTGGACAAGCCCATGGACAGAGGAGCCTGGTGGGTTACAGTCTATAGGGTCGCAAACAGTCAGGCACAACTGAAGTGACTTAACATCAAGCATCAATCATTCCCACCAGCATGTAGTAAACTCTTATGCCAAATTTTTAGTTAACTTTTCATACATCTTTATTCCTCCAGGTATATTTTATGATAAGTTTATCAAATTTTGCAAAACAGCTTCACTGAAAATTTTATAATTAATTTTATGAAAATAGACATTGTTATAAAATAAAAATGCAGCATCCAAGAATGTAACATAACTCTGCATTTATTCAGACCATTTCCCATGCACTTTACTATAATTTTAATAGTTTTCCTCATTGTCTGTTAAGGTAATTCTTGTGGCTTGCTTTATACAAATATTGAAGCTTTAATATTTTAACAAGAAAATACATTTTTCTGTCACTCTAAAATTGCTTTCCAAACTCCTGCACCCTATTGGTATAATTATTAAGCCAAACAAACTTGGAACAGTCTTTGAATAATTATTTTAGGGCCTTACTACATAGATGGAGCCCCGAACTTGGCTGTACACCACCTGAATACAACAGCTGAGACATAACCCAGTGGCGAATCCTGACGCCTTCACTGAGGCTGCCAGTATGCATTGCATTTCAGAGTGGCAACACATCTCTGCTTTGGGTGGATGTTTTATCACCAAAGGAAGAGCAACATAGTTCCCGGTAGAATTAGCATAATAGAAGCTTGCATACATCTGTATAGCTGATGTGATGTTTAGGTTCAAGCTGGGGAAAACATATGCATCTAAGTGTATTAGAAAATACACAAATAAAGATAACCAGAGTATGAATCCAGTCAGAAAATTGAAAGGCATGCACTTGATACATGACCTATATTTCATACTTCAGTATTTTAAAAAGTAAACTGGCAAAAATCACCTATTAATTGCAATTGGTAGCAAAAAAGAAGGTGACTTTATAAAAATCAATGCTACTGAATCTCTGAGGCAGTCATTTTCAAACAAGCGGGTCATGTATTTCATTAAGTGCCTGATATTATAAAATGAGCAAAATAAGTGATTCCTGAATTTCTTGAAATAAAGCAAAATAATAAATTAAAAATGCTAAAGATATGCTATGCAAGGCAAATAAAATAGCTATAGACATGTTAACCTCAATATCAGAATCCTTACTAAGATGCTTTCCCTTTACCACAATTTCCATTTTTGGCCCCAGTTTTCCTTCCCTTAGTTTTCCAGTTAACTCCTGCTCCTTTATCAGATATCAGTTTAGCTTTAACTCCAACTGAGAATCCTTATTAAAAACTGTTGCTTAGTGGCCAACCATAAATTAATATTTGTTTAATGAATGACTGAATGAATGAGTGAATGTCAAGAAAAAGAAAGCCCAGGAACTGACACATATCTGTCTTTCTTTCCCTTCCTTTCCTTTTACATCCCCCCTATCAATCCTCACATCAAATTGTCTAGTCCTATGATTGATCTTGTCCGAGTTGTGGTCAAGACAATTTTACAAAAATAATGAACTACTCTAATATCATTTTTAAATCAAATTATAAAGCATAGAAAAGTTAGGAATGTAATGTACCCTTCACCTTTTAAAGGTATTATCAGAGCTTAAAAGAAAGTAATACATATATCAAGATAAATTAAAAATGAATAGGAAGCAGAAAGTGAGCATGAGAAACTGGGAATGATACATCATTTGATTACTTACCAATTTCAAAAAAAGGAGCTTTCGATCTAACATGAATTAAGGAATAAGAAGTTTTGGGCAAATTCATGTTGGGAAGTATGGTTAGTTGTTCACATAAAGTCTGGATTCTCAAATGATAACAGTCTGAATACACCAAACTTAATAATTAAACATTTGAACTGAATGTTCTTAAAGAATATAAGAATATTCACTATCATTTCATTACTTCTATCTGATATTGTAGTGGTGGTTCTAGGCAATGCTGTGATAAGAAAAAGCAAAGAATTGTTTTAAGGACCAGAAAAGTAGGAAATAAATACCAATATTGAAGAATCATGTAATCATCTATGTAGGAAATCCAAGAGACTCTAAAACTGAATTAATGAAATTCATAAGAGAATCAATAATCTCTCTCTGGGTATAAGGTTGATGTTAATAAACACAAATTTTCTTAAGAAGTAACTAAAACCAGAATATAAGATATAAGTAATACTAGCAATAATTATATAAGATATAAGATACTTAAAAATATTAGGCAAAAGTTCATTTGCATCCATTCATAAGATAGTATGGAAATACCGAAACAAACTTTTTGTCCAGGCAATATAGCAAGATATTTAAGTTCTTTATAGAATAATTTAAATAAAATTGAAAGACATGTTCCAAAAAGTTTTTAAATAAATGGGTATTTGCTGTCATGGATAAGCAAACTCAATATTCTAAAGAAGCCAATTTTATTCAAGTTAATCTATAAATTCAATTGAATTGCAACAAAAATACTGCCTGCCTGTTTTGTGATGTTTAACAAGTATGTGTGCAGCCTAGGACTAAGAAGCACCAAAGTAATTTTGA
>SJYC01021670.1:0-16786 GCA_006408675.1 Madoqua kirkii | reverse complement strand
TTGTGATCCACACAGTCAAAGGCTTTGGCATAGTCAACAAAACAGAAATAGATGTTTTCTGGAACTCTCTTGCTTTTTTCCATGATCCAGAAGATGTTGGCAATTTGATCTCTGGTTCCTCTGCCTTTTCTAAAACCAGGTTGAACATCTGGAAGTTCACACTTCACGTATTGCTAAAGCCTGGCTTGCAGAATTTTGAGCATTACTTTACTAGCATGTGAGATGAGTGCAATTGTGCAGTAGTTTGAGCATTCTTTGGCATTGCCTTTGTTTGGAATTGGAATGAAAACTGACCTTTTCCAGTCCTGTGGCCACTGCTGAGTTTTCCAAATTTGCTGGTATATTGAGTGCAGCACTTTCACAGCATCATCCTCCAGGACTAAAACAGCTCAACTGGAATTCCATCACCTCCACTAGCTTTGTTCATAGTGATGCTTTCTAAGGCCCACTTGACTTCAGATTCCAAGATGTCTGGCTCTAGACTCCATGGAGACTATCAACTTTTAGTTTGTATTTATTATTAGTAAGATTATCCATTTCCACATTACACTCAGCTGGCATTTTAGGATGGCTACTCCATGATGATATATGGAGGTGTACCTTAATATTCACTGTAAACTGCCTTAAAATGGCACTGTGGTATCAACTGCCTCTGAGAAGATTTTCAACAGGCAGAACTGAACCTTGTGGATTGGCAGCTAATTCCACACCTGTGGTACACCAGCAGTCTTATGAACTGTCATGGAGAGTGGAATTAACTGCGTTGTCCCTAAATTGAATGTCCTATCTTAATACTAGTGTAATTACCTTTCTAGAAATGATAAACTTACATGTATGCAATTCCCACCCCCAGTTCATCCTGTTAAATTGAAAATAAAGCTGTAACATTCTAGCTTTGGTGATGCCACACAGTACTTTATGGGTGATATTGGCAGTGGTTCTCAAATTTTAATCTGCATGTGAATCACCTAGAGATCTTATGCAGAGTCATAAGATCTGTTATCATGCAGATTCAGCAGGACTAGGCTGGGCTCTGAGAGTGCACTTGATAAGGGCACACACTTGGAGTAGCGAATGTTCCAAGGCTTTGTAACCAGCGTCTTCTCTGAGTAAGGCTTCTTGCAGGCTTCACAAACAGTTGCTCCCACCAAAGAACTTTTGCTGTTGATAGTTCTCAGCAACTTCGTTTCTCTGCAGCCGACCCCACTACAGGCATTTTCAGTCAGATTCTTGGTGTCTTTTGCCCCTTAGTGATGTTACTTTGAGCAGATGGATATTCAGGAAGGATAGTTGTTCACAGCCTGGGCACTACCATTGCAATATAGAGTGACTTTAGGCAGTTTTCTTTAATTTGTATGAAATCTCTGTTTCCTTGAAAATAAAATGGACGAAATAGCAATAATGATGATACTAATTAACATATAACCCCTAGGATCAATGAGATGACACATGATATTTCAGATATGTAGCACTCAATACAGCTTTTTATTACTATTGATATTATTCCTGTTATCTGATTATCTCAGGGAATTAGCATTCTACCTGCCCCTCTGTAACTTTCTAAATTTTTGTTATCTTGTCCAGGTTAGCTTAAGGTGAGGCTTCATCCCCTCTCAAGTCTATAAAGAGGCTTAGGCTGTGGTATCTGTCAGTACCTCTTAGCATTATCTGAATTCAGACCTTAATGAAACTTGCAGCAAGCTCCAGAATCTTCTTGATACTCCTGACCCACTCAAAATCTTAGTGTACCCATACAAATGCATTTTAGAAATTCGATAATTTTCCAAGGTATAGTTAATAGACTTTCAGTTACTTAGGAAGAAATATAATTCTTTGTTTAGGGCAGAATCCATCATTCAAAGAGTATGTTCAGCAGCTGCTAGGTGCTACTGGATGTTAAGTGAGAGAGTTGAGTTAGCATGAGATAATCCTATTTTTCTTTGACTATTTGCCTATGATGAGGTTGATCTTTTTTCTGTATTTAGCAACTAAAAAAGAACTTTAGGGAAGGCTTAATTAATCCTTGAATCATGTCAATTTTACCCTCTACTTAATAGGAACTAAAAATTTGTACTTAATGAAACTCCTCTTCTCTTAGATTACCTGCTGATTCCTGTAGGAGACCTACCCAACCTGGTAATTTGTATGCCTATTTAAAATTATGTATAACCAACCTTTAGGTGATTCATTTTAACAGACATCTCCAGGTGCATGAACAAAGACATTCTTCCTGTCTAGCCACAATGTACACTTTTGCTCTCCTCATCAGTAATTTGAAGTTCATAGATTTCCTTATCGTTGTACTTCCTGAAGAGCTTTTCCATTATCCTAGGACAGGAATATCATCTGGCATCCACAGTTTGAGGTAGCATAGTATTTTTTTTAATTCCATTGCTTTTGGACACAGCTTTTTCTGATAAATACAGTGGATATTTTCTTAATAAGCAATAAATTATCAAAAACAGACTTCTCACATCATTTAACATAATTACCTATATCCAAGTTCTTTACTTTCTAAGAAAAATAGAAGAAATAAATACCATGAAATAAGAGACAGTGGAATTTATGGTGGGAAAGGTAAAATTGACTTGACTTATAAGGAAATTCAGTTCATTTCACTCACTCAGTCATGTGTGACTATTTGCAACCCCATGAACTGCAGCACACCAGGCCTCCCTGTTCATCACCAACTCCTGGAGTTTACCCAAACTCATGTCCATTGAGTTGGTGAAGCCATCTAAACATCTCATCCTCTGTTGTCCCCTGATACTCCTGCCTTCATTCTTTCCCAATATCAGGGTCTAATCCAATGAGTCAGCTATTCACATCAGGTGGCCAAAATATTGGAGTTTCATTTCAACATCAGTCCTTCCAGTGAACACTCAGAACTAATCTCCTTTAGGATGGACTGGTTGGTTCTCCTTGCAGTCCAAGAGACTCTCTCCAACAAGTCTCAAGAGTCTTCTCCAACACCACAGTTCAAAAGCATCAATTCTTCGGCACTCAGCCTTCTTCACAATCCAACTCTCACATCCATACATGACCACAAGAAAAACCATAGCCTTGACTAGACAGACCTTTGTTGACAAAATAATGTCTCTGCTTTTGAATATACTGTCTAGGTTGGTCATAACTTTCTTCTAAGGAGTAAGTATCTTTTAGTTTCCTGGCTGCAGTCACCATCTGCAGTGATTTTGGAGCCCCCCAAAATAAAGTCAGTCACTATTTCCATTGTTTCCCCATCTATTTCCCATGAAGTGATGGGCCTGGATGCCATGATCTTAGTTTTCTGAATGTAGAGCTTTAAGCCAACTTCTTCACTATCTTCTTTCACTTTCATCAAGAGGCTCTTTAGTTCATCTTCACTTTCTGCCAGAAAGGTGGTGCCATCTGCATATCTGAGGTCATTGATATTTCTCCCAGCAATCTTGATTCCAGCTTGTGCTTCATCCAGCCCAGTGTTTCTCATGATGTCCTCTGCATGTAAGTTAAACAAGAAGGGTGACAATGTGTAGCCTAGACATACTCCTTTTCCTATTTGGAACCAATCAGTCCGTTCTTCCATTTCCAGTTCTAACTGTTGTTTCCTGAGCTGCATACAGATTTCTCAAGAGGCAGGTCAAGCGGTCTGGTATTCCCATCTCTTTCAGAATTTTCCACAGTTTATTGTGATCCACACAGTCAAAGGCTTTGGCACAGCCAATAAAGCAGAAATAGATGTTTTTCCTGGAACTCTCTTGCTTTTTTGATGATCCAGCAGATGTTGACAATTTGATCTCTGTTTCCTCAGCCTTTTCTAAAACCAGTTTGAACATCTGAAAGTTCATGGTTCACGTATTGTTGAAACCTGGCTTGAAGAATTTTGAGTGTAACTTTATGCTAGTAAAGATCTCACACGCTAGTGTGAGATGAGTACAATTGTGTGGCAGTTTGAACATTCTTTGGCATTTCCTTTCTTTGGGATTGGAATGAAAACTGACCTTTTCCAGTCCTGTGGCCACTGCTGAGTTTTCCAAATTTGCTGGCATATTGAGTGCAGCACTTTTACAGCAACATCTTTCAGGATTTGAAACAACTCTACTGGAATTCCATCAGCTCCACTAGCTTTGTTCGTAGTGATGCTTTCTAAGGCCCACTTGACTTCTCATTCTAGGATGTCTGGATCTAAGTGAGTGATCACACCATCATGATTATCTGGGTCATAAGATTTTTTTTTGTACAGTTCTTCTGTGTATTCTTGCCACTTCTTCTTAATATCTCTGCTTCTGTTAAGTCTATACCATTTCTGTCCTTTATTGAGCCCATCTTTGCATGAAATGTTCCCTTGGTACCATAGGGAAGTTAGCAAACCTGAAAAAAGGGGCTTACATATCCAAAGTTCTGTCTCAGACTTTCTGGGCAACTGATGAAACACAAACAGCTGTCAACTCAACCATTTCAGTAAGAAGTCCAACAAATCATTCGCATGTCAATTAAGTGCCTTCTATTCCATCCTTACCTCCCAGCCAGATATGTACTGAAATCAGTCCAGCAAAGAAACAGTGGAAAAGGAATTTTATAGAGGTGAAGCTGTGGTCTGATACTGAAAGGAAAGGTCTCAATCACTCTCACTATGTAAATGTAAATCTAGTTTTTGGATCTCACCAAGAGTTTAGCATCCCATCTTTTCTTCAAAGCTGGGAAGACTAGAAGCTAATGCTGGCCCAGAATTAACTGTTATATTTTTTCAATACTGTGTCTGTAGCCAACTGACTTATTGAGTACTACTTAGAAATTTTCATTTACTGAGAAAAAAAAATTTTTTTTTGACTGTACTCCTCAGTACTTGGAACTTGCCCTACCAGGGATTGAACCCGTGCAGTGGAAGTGCAGAGTCTTAACCACTGGAATGCCAAGGAAGTCCTGGCATTGTTTCAGAACAACATGTAACAGTCAGTATCACATTTACTATAATTTGATACTAAAATGTAAAAGAAACTGTTTTGGAAACAAAATTATCTTAACTGAAATAGCCATTTATTATAGATTTTCCAGTAATTTAATTGACTGCACATTTTTATAGATATATTACTCAGCTTTATGATGTTTTGATCATTTTTTAAAAATGCTTGGGGCATTTTTTAAATCTCCTATGAATATCAGTATTCTCTCCCAGAGAGATAAGATCCTGGCATCACTTAAAAAACGTTAGTCATACCTGTGACTGTGTTGTTATACACACAAACTAGTTGACTTTTTGATGGTTCATCTACCGTAAGAATTCAAAACGATCCAACTAGTGTAGTTATCAACATGGCCTGTGTATCAGATGTTTTCAGCCTCAGTTGAAATTGAGTTTACTTTCTTAGCATTACTAATGGCTAGCTTAATAAAGCTGCCAACATGGCCAAATATAGCTTGCTGGTGTCTGAGAAGTTGAAATCCTGTAAGGACTTATGGTACACACGTAGAGGCCATTAGAGAAATACCACATGGTATATTAATTGGATTTCCTCTTTTATTATCTGATATTTAATAATTAAGTTGTGTTTTCAGTGCTTATTCTACCCTCAATAAAGAAAAATATGAGAAAAAGTTTGTGATATCCCTTAAGAGGTGAATATGTATGTGTATGTGGTTAGCACTTTGGAATTAAAGTCACACTTTCCTGAGTTCTTCCAATGTGAGTTGTATAATTCACATGTTTCCTTTACTCCAGAGTATATGCATACAAAACCATAGATATTTATCTTAGGTGAGAATATTTTGTTTGATAGATCAATTTCTCTCAGATCACATAGCACACTCCTCAGCACACTTTATACATCACCATTTCAACTGTACTTCTTCACATTTTGTCTTTTAAATTTTCTCTAATTATTTCAAATATCAGTTTTTCTTGTTGATTATAAGACTAAAAGAAAATGAACACTATTTTGAAAAGATATATGCACCTCAATTTTCATTGTGGCATTATTTGTAATAACCAAGATAGGAAACAACCTAAATATACATAAATGAATGAATTAGTAAAGAAGATGTGGATATATGCTCAATAGAATGCTACTAATCTATAAAAACATGAAAAGTACTGTATGTTTTCACTTATATGTAGAATCTAAAAAACAAAACAAATAAACAAATATAACAAAACTGAAACAGACGCACAGAAACTGAGACCAAATTGGTGATTGATAGAGGAGAGAGGAATTGGGAAGGGGTGAAATAGATGAATAGGATTAAAAAGTACAAACTATCAGGTATAGTATAAATAAGGGACAAGGATGTAATGTATAGCACAAGGAATACAGTCAATATTTTACAATAATTCTTATAGTGTATAGTCTATAAAAATGTTGAATCACTGCATATACCGTAAGTCAACTATAATAAATTTTTATATCTATGGACATATGATTCACCAAGTTAACTACTTTTAATAGTGTCCTGCATATTCTTTCCGAATGGACACACATATATCCTTGTAAAAAATTATCTAGTGACAATTTAATATACAGTTATGTTTCTTGATTTAAATAAACACATTGTCTTCTCATGTCACTGCACATGCATCAATTTCATTTTATTTAATGGCTGCAGAATACTCTATCAATGTAGAGGGGCTTTCCTGGTGGCTCAAATGGTAAGGAATCTGTGTGCAATGCTGGAGTCCTGGATTTGATTCCTGGGTCAGGGAGATCCCTAGAGAAGGGAATGACTACCCATTCTCTAATTCTTACCCAGAGAATCCAATGGACAGGGGAGCCTGGTGGGCTATAGTCCATGGTGTTGCAAACAGTCAGACACTATTGATCATATATCAGTGTGTATAACTGATTGGAGAAGGCAATGGCACCCCACTCCAAACCTCTTGCCTGGAAAATCCCATGGACAGAGAAGCCTGGTAGGCTGCAGTCTGGGGTCGCTAAGAGTCGGGCACGACTGAGCGACTTCACTTTCCCTTTTCACTTTCATGCATTGGAGAAGGAAATGGCAACCCACTCCAGCGTTCTTGCCTGGAGAATCCCAGGGACGGGAAGCTTGGTGGGCTGTCGTCTATGGGGTTGCACAGAGTCGGACATGACTGAAGCAACTTAGCAGCATAACTGATTTAACCATTTTCCTGTCAATTATCATTATTTACAGATATTTTTGCTATTATAAAAGTTATAACAAAAATTGTCAAAGATACATCATAGCATAATTTTGCAAGTGTATCTATAAAGGTGATTCCTATGCATAGAGTTGCTGGATCAAAGAGTGGGATCAATTTTCAATTTGATGAATATTGACTATTTGCCTTTCACAACATTTATACTAATTAAAGTGTCTACAATCATACTATTATTAATTGTGGACAAAATGATAAAAATAGGGTATTTTTTTTTTCAAGATATTTCTGGATAGCTCAAATCAAGATTTGGTAGAGAAACCCACAATGTAACTCTGGGCTCGACTGAGCTACTGAACTGAACTGAATTGGTATAAGGAGAGAAAGGCTATTTCCTGATTATCAGCATCTTTCATGTCAAGAAATATGAGTAAGATCTCACATAAATCCAAGGTAGCAATTTGAATTTACTTGTCTATGACCAGTGAGTGACTGCATTCTAGGGAATATGAACAAATACAACTTTAGGCCACCTTCTTCAGCCTTTCAGGTTTAACTTAATTTTCTTCTCCAGTATATTTACTTAAATGATCAGAGACCTAAAAATAATACTAGTGCATTGTCTTCTTCTATTTTCCTAACACTTATTTTAAAAAACATACTAGACATCTGAACTTTCCGTGTTCCTGATGCTTTCCTCAATGGCAGTTGGTGATAATGTGTCACAAAGATGAGTCTGCATCATATGTAGTCTGGGCCCGTCTTTACTGAACTTCCCAGCTGTAGAGACATCTCTGTGAAAGAAACCTGAACTGTATTAGGCCATTATCTCCAACTGATTTTTGTGTTGACTTGACATATCTTCCCTTTTATATTCTGTCATTTCCCCTCTTTCTGTTACACTGTTTGTTAAGAGGAAAATCTAGTTCCCCTGGCATATTTTTCCTCTTTCTCAAGAGCAAAAATTAACCTCAGTGTTGACACCTTTTCTGAGTCTCACTTCAGTTTATCTGACCAGGATATATATGTCTGACCTTTACCATTTCTCATTTGTATTTTTCTATCTTTATAACACCTAGTGAAGATGTTCTGGTTTATGTTGGCTCCCTAAGGGTTTTCTAAGAAGAATCATAAGTGGTAAAATTCTATAAACTGATATGACTGGGTTTACTACGTATTTCTTTAGCTCTGAGATGCTACATGGTGAATCTTGGCACTGGAAAGGGCTAGCAAATGTGAAAAAAACAGCCATGTTTTTCCGACAAGTGAACAATGGCCTGGAGACTATGGCTGATTTATACAAGGTCATGTAGTGGCTCGAAGCAGAGGTGTGTATGAGAGCCCAGGGAGCCAGTGCCACTTCCACATCATACAGCTCCCCTTTTCAGAAATTGCTTCCAGTGAATATTTGACTTTGAGGGTAACCAGCATTCATACTCATGTGTGTGGGGATCCAAAGGAATACAAGAGACAGATACACTGTCGCTTATTCTCGCTCAAAAGGAGTTGGATCGTTCCTTCCCCTCAGGTTCGACGTGACCTGAGCATAACCTGTCAGATGACTCTGTGTTGATTCTTAAGGGAGTGAAGTGACAGGAAGAGTCGACGAAGAATTTTTTATGGTCCCTGCAGTGGAGTAGGGAGTCTAATGGTGTGATGACAAACAGTTCAGAGTACTGGAGTGCGGTAACCAACGGATGACCGGAGGCGATGCCAGTTGCACAAGTGGCCACCAGTCATCCGTGACGGTATCTCTCATGTTGTCCTGTCTCTGCCTTGCTCTGCTTGTGCCATATAGCTGGCGCCTTCGTGCAGGTTCTCTGAGATATCCCCAATATCCACAATTTTAACGCAGTCATTTTCTACTTACATCATCCAGAGTCCATTAGGTTATTTGTGACTAATAGAGTAGCTGTAATAGAATAGCTGTAATAAACCCATTAGGGATGCTGCTGCTAATTTCCTTGGCATGAAGGCAATTTCTTTCTCTTATCTATAGTCAGATCTCACTTTTTGTTTTTATTCAGATTAAACCCCTTGTTTTACAGTACCTGATAGTATAAACTTGCTAAAACAATAGCTGTAGAGGAGAGATGAAAGCAATTAAAAAAAAAAAAAGAAGAAGAAGAAGAAAGAAAGGATAAGAGAGGGAAGTTAAAGAAAGTGGGAAGGAAGAAAGGAAGGATAGAAGCTTCTGCACTTTCTCTTTTCTGAGACTGATCCTGCAATAAGAAGCTACAGCTCTGATCCAAAAGTCCCTGATTATTTTAGGATCATGTTTCATTTTTTTATTATTTATTTATTTATTATTTTTGTGACCATTTTATTCTTGGGTAGCTTCCCTATAGACTTCACATGCATTCAGTTCTTCTCATTCTTTAAACCAGCAAAAAAGCTTTTTTATTTTTTTAACCTTACCTCCTTCTTAAACTTCCACATTATTGTTTTCTTTTCTCCTTTTCAAATATCAAATATTGAAATATGGATATTTTTGAAGTAGCCATTAATCTTCTTCAAACTACCCATTTCCCTACTGTTTATCCATCTTTCATTTATTCAGCATATATTTATTGGGTATTTACTGTGATTCACATATTGTTCTAGTCAGAGGGGACAACATACAATTACTTTTCTAAAAATTTCTATTGACATATAGCTGATTTACAACACTGTGTTACTTTCAGGTGCACAGCAAAGTGATTAAGTTTTATATAAATATATGTAAGAAGAAAATATATAGAAATGAATATATATTTATGTATATATTCTTTTTTACATTATTTTCCATTGTAAGTTATTGCTATTAATATAACTGCTATTTTAATCAGTTATCCTGGGTAGAGAGAACAAATATCCAAAAAGAAAATTACTAACAATAAACAAGAAATACAATGGCTATTTTTTGTTCATTCCCTAAGCCATGTCCGACTCTTTGTGACCCCAAGGACTGTAGCACACCTGGTTTCCCTTCCTTCACTATCTCCTCGAGTTTGTGGACATGAGTTTCTACTCATGTCCACTGAGTTTGTCCATCCAATCATCTCATCCTATGTCAATCTTTCTCCTTTTGCCTTCAGTCATTCCCAGTATCAGAGTCTTTTCTAATGAATTGGCTTTATACTTCAATTGGCCAAAATATTGAAACTCTGGCTTCAGCATCAGCCCTTCCAATGAATATTCAGGGTTCATTTCCTTTAGGATTGACTAGCTTGACTCATTGCTGTCCAAGGAAGTCTCCAGAGTCTTCTCCAGCACCACAGTTCATAAGCATCAATTCTTTGCTGCTCAGCCTTCTTTCTGGTCCAATTCTCACATCCTACATGGCTACTGGAAAAACCACAGCTTTGACTATATGGACCTTTGTCAGCAAAGTGATGTGTCTGCTTTTTAATATTCAGTCTAAGTTTGGCATAGCTTTTCTTCCAAGGGGCAAGTGTCTTAATTTCATAGCTGTAGTAACCATCTGCAGTGATTTTTCAGACCAAGAAAATAAAGTCTCTCAATGGTTCCATTCTTTCCCCAGCTATTTGCCATGAAGTGATGGGACTGAATGCCTTGATCTTTGTTTTTTGAATGCTGAGTTTTAAGCCAGCTTTTTAACTCTCCTCTTTAGCCTTCATCAAGAGGCTCTTTTAGTTCCTCTTTGCTTTCTACCATTAGGATAGTGTCATCTGTGTATCTGATATTACTTATATTTTTTACAGCAATCTTGATTCCAGCTTCTGCTTCATCCTTCTTGGCATTTTGCATGATGTACTCTGCATAAAAGTTAAATAAGCAGGGTGACGATGCATATTCTTGATGTACTCCTTTCCCAGTTTGGTTCCAATCCATTGTTCTTTGTCTGGTTCAAACTGTTACATACAGGTTTCTCAGGAGGCAAGTATGGTGATCTTGATTCCAATCTTGCTTTTAGCTTATAATTCATCAATAGGGTTCTGCAGGCAAGAATATTGGAGTGGATTGCCATTTCTTTCTCCATAGAACCACATTTTGTTAGAACTCTTCACTAGAGTTAGATGGATAGATGACCCATCCATCTTGGGTGGTCCTGCATAGCATGTCTCATATCTTCTTTGAGTTACACAAGACCCTTGGCCATGACCTGATCCATGAAGTGGATGGCTATATAATAGCTGTATAGAGAAACAAAACTGGGTGGCTATTTGTGACTGAGTAGTCAGAAAAAAATCAATGTGATGTGATTATTTCTCAACTGTGTGTATTGTACAGTGAGTGATGGGGAAGTGCCTTGTGGGTAATTGCTTGTGGAAAGCCTGCACATATGTATAAGGCTATTACAATCATCCATCCAAAATACTGCCAAGTTTTTGGACAAGAAGGATAGTACTTGAGATGGTTAATGTAAAGGAATTGATGAAATATTTCAAATATAAAAGCCTGAGGACTTAATGATTAATCTGTTGGATGACATGGAGTAAGGAAGAGTATAATCAAAATTAGTCCTTGACTTTTAACTTGAAGTACTGAGTGGATATTGGCTAGATTTTAAACCAAAGCAGGGAAGATTGCAAAAAATTATGTGGATAGCAGATGGAACACAAGCAAATCAAAGTTATGATTTGATATGATAACCTTGTCTTGCCTATTTGTCACCCAACTAGCTCTATCAGGTAATTTATTTGGTAACTTCATATTTTAGATACAGTTTAGAAAACATTAGTACATATATGACTTTCTAAACCAAGGTACAAGGCAGAACCTTGAATAGCTCTAAGAATAAAGAGCTAAGAACAAATCCTGGATATACTCCTACATTTATATTTCAAGTAGAGGAATTAGGTACCATAAGGAAGACTTAGAAGAAGCAACCAGTGAGATAGGGGAAATAAACAGAAGAGAATGTCATCACAGAGGCCAAGCGAGGAAAGCAAAAGTCATCTGTGTTGAAGGCCAGTGAAAGTTCAATTAAGAAAGGCCAGAAAAGTAATCCCTGGTTTTGGCAACACCCATATTATTAGTCACCTCCATCAGCACACACATTAATGGCCTTCATCAGTGCTCTTTCAGTAGAATGGTGCAGAGGATAAAGTCTGATCAGAATGGGTTGAGGAGAGATTTATAGATAAATTAGTATAAGTAGTAACTACCAGCAACTCTTTTAAGATGGGGTTGTCTGTGAAGAGAAAAAGTAGGGCAATAGGCATAGGAAGCTGTGTCATTGTTAATGTTCCCCTTAGAGTGAGATCTTTTTGTCCTCCTAAGCCTATTGAAGTTGCCATCTATCATTACTTTATTGTCACTGCTTTCCACTATTTTATTTTATTCATTTTGGTTTCTTTGAAGAATTCATGCTCTTAATTCACACACTTAGTTCCTGCTGCCTCCTTTCTTCTAAATACAAAAACTTTTCAAGCCCCTCAAATATAATAATTTGTCTCTGGGCAACCTCACACCAGCTTTCTCTTTTGTGTGGTCCACATCCTGCCCACAGGAAGCACTCACATCCTTTGTCCTGGCAAATTCTGGGAATGAAATGATGACTCATTCTCAACTCAGTAATTTCTCCTTTGCTTTGCCGGTTACAGTTAGCTTGCTTGTCTCTTAGCTTTTATACACATTTCATTCTTTGGTATGTTTATACATTTTTATTTATTTTGTTACATTTAACATATTGCCCTCTTTAGTGGTAGTGATAAAAAAAGTTAGGTTAGAAAGTATAACACATTTTAAAAAGCCCCCCTCAAAATTCTCTTTCTCAACCATCTCTGAAACCTTTATACTTAAGACATGGGGGCTATATTTCAAAGCCATGAAAACATTTTCAGCTAAAGCCTTAGAAAATATGTGACTTTGGCTCCTTTTTTTGATGATTCTTCTTTATTCTATCTTGATATCTCAACAAATACTTACCTCTAACATCCCTTCTATGTCCTATTTTATAAAGCCAAATTTCTCATTTCTTTGGAGTCCTGGGACTTCTCTGAGTCTTTTTAGTTTTTACTGAGTGACAAGCAGTAGAAGCTGAGATAAGACTGGACAGAATCTAACCCAGTTCAATTAGAACTCTCCTTCCTTTTTAGACCCTGTAACTTATTAGTTATAGAAGTTGACCATTTTTCCTGGAATACATGTTTCAAATCTGCCCTCTCCCCTTTTATCCAATCACCTTTGCCCTTCAGGCCCTCAGCTGGACCACTGAACTCCTCTTGATCACTTCCTCTAGCCTCAGCCCTCCAAGCCATGGTAATTAGCTTTCAAAAATCACATATCTGGGTTTATCCCTTTATTCTTTACTTAAAATCTTTTGAAGGCATCCCATTGCCTATTGAATAAATAAACTCTAAACTCGTTCACAAATTAGTGTCTGATTCTTTCTCCAAAATTATCTCCTGCCAACTCTTTCTCTCACATACACATCTGCAGTGATACTGAACTACAGTCTGCACACAGGGGTGACGACAGGGCACTTCTTAAATAGTTGGAAATAGAAGAAATAAAATTATCTTCTCATAGTTACATTATAAAATTATACCACAGTAGAAGAGAGTAGAGAAATATAAATTTACTTTAAAGGGAGAGCATGATTTCTATTATAGTGGGTTTATTATGCCAGCTCACCAGAAGAGGAAGAACAGAATTACCGGTAATAATAATTGGCCCTGATTTTCATGAGGTAGCTGACTTGCTTTCTGTGTGGAGTATGGTACTCAGAAATTGATTCCTTGGGGAATTGATAGGTGCTTTTATAACTGGTGGTGGCCATAACTGTCCAACAGCTGCAACAATTCTCCAAAGGCATGCCAATCAAGGGCTTCCCAAGGCCATGCTCATCAGGGACTCTGACTCCTCAGGGATAAAGAGTTGAGGACTGGTGGAAATGAAGGTAACTTATGATGACTGGTAAGAGAAGGAAGATGATACATATCAATTCCTCAAGAAAGACTGTACCTGCAGGTATATTATCTTACACTTCTACAGTTTGCTTTTTAAGTCTTTCCTTCTCTTTTTTTCCCCCTCTGAAATTTTGAGTGACCATCTCCGTAAAGTACCATTGACAGTACAGATTGAATTTAATGCAGGTCAAAATTGGATTTAAAGCTGGACAAGGGGTTTATTTTCTTTGGTCTTCATGCCTCAGTCATCACCACCACCGCAGGGCCATAGAGTGTTTGATTACTGCGTGACATTTGATTCTATATAATGTTGCCTTGGACAAAGGAACCCACTTGAGATCTAGGGCAGAGTACAGCAATGAGCACACATGTTCCAGAAGCTTTGGGTCTAGTAGACCTATGGTGGCATGCCCTCTTAAAATATATATGAAGTGCTAGCTTGAGGATTGGATGTGATCTGTCAAGATGCAATATGTACTTTGTACCAACCAGGATGAGGAGTTGCTGTATTCCTTACAACTAGAAGATATGAGTTTGAAACCAAAGAGTAGCTGTAGGAGGAAATCTCAGTATATCTCCTAGTGATTCTCTTGAGGAATTGGTGCTACCCTTTATTACAGTTTTAGTTTTTTACTAGACTAGAGATCCAAGGATGGAAATGCTTCTACCAGGGAATTTGGTACATGTTCATTGGCACTTAAACTTAAGACTTAAGCCTGCTAAAACCACACCCATTCTCTGTTCCCATCCTCAGGGTCAGGCCCTAGCCCAGGGTTCTGAATTCATATTTGTTTGAAAATTCTCTAATTTCACCATCCTGTCTAAAATGTAGGATTCAGCCCATTCTGTCCTCTGGTTATTCTCTTTTAATGGTGCACAGAGCCCCTCTGAATTTCACAGTGACTTGAGTTGATAGTTGAGTGACCTGAGCTTGTAATTGGCTTTTCCTTCAATTTTTGTGTGTGTGTGAGTTGAGGGAAATGATTTTAATTTTTTAAATTTATTCATTTTATTTATTTATTTTACTTCTCAATATTGTATTGGTTTTGCCATACATCAATGTTTTAATGACACTTAACAACCGCCTTCTGACTTCCCAAACTTTGAAACTGCTGTTTCCCCATTTGCAACATTTTGCAAATACTAGAGATGTATAAACAATACACATTCTACCAATATCCCAACACAATCCAGCATGGGTGAGCATCTTAATAATTGCGGTACTACAACAGGCCCACTTACCAAATCAAGATTGGCATCCCTTCCTAAGGATTTAGGTATGGGAATCTGGAGTTTAGCATAGCTTCAGGAACCTTAGGAACTAGCATAGAATGTGCTCCTCAGGGTTGTCCCACTATAGAGACAACAGAGTAAAAAGTATTTAAACACCAGTTCCTGAGAGTGTTGGTTAAGCGATAAACTCAGAAGCAGTAATTCCCCAGCCTTTTTAGCCTGTTGTTCTCACTGGCAAAGCAGGCTTTCAGGAAAAAAGAGCCTTCCAACAAAGACACGCAGGTGCCGACAGCTGGCACCCTTTCAGTAGGCAGGACACAGTGGATAGCCAAGGCAACAAAAACAGCCGCTGTTAGAGTCAGGGCCTGGAGATGTGGAAGTTTTCAAAAGCTTTGCTCCTGGCCAGTTAGCTCTCTTCCCAACAAATTCATGACTTTCACTAACTCTTTGTTTCAAATCCTGAAACAATTATTGGAATTTTACTGAGGCTTTCACCTAATGGACTGCTCCATGCCTCTATACGCGGTAAGGTAAGGTAAGGTAAGGTAAGGTAAGGTAAGGTAAGGTAAGGTAAGGTGAAGTCGCTCAGTCGTGTCTGACTCTTTGCGACCCCATGGACTGTAACCTACTAGGCTTCTCCGTCTATGGGATTCTCCAGGCAAGAATACTGGATTGGATTGCCATTTCCTTCTCCAGGGGATCTTCTCAACCCAGATATCAAACCTGGGTCTCCTGCATTGGAGGCAGACACTTTGACCTCTGAGCCACCAGGGAAGCCCCTCTATACGCTGTATATGGCATGAATTAGAATGTCTTCCTCCAATTTCAGCCTGGAGAGTTAGTCATTGTTCCAGAGAGTTTAGATCCCCCTTCTTTTCAAAAGCCTTGTTTCCCTGGTTGTCTCTATTCATCTGCCTTGCTACTGCTATGGAACCTCAGGCTTCATTTTATGATGGTTCTTATCATACTGCATTGTCACTCCGTATGTCTTCCCAGCTATACCAGAAGGTTTTTTTATGGCCTTACATATCGAGACTTTGCCTAATGTCTGGCATATACGAGACAGTTACATAGTGAATTAAGAAATTAAATCCATTAACCTTGAGAATTATTTTCTCCTTTGGTTTATGTATCTAAATGAAAAGATAAGAATATAGGTATGATCCAGAAGCAAGCAGCAGTTAATTTCATTAGAAGCCAATTACTAAGTCATCATCATGTATTACAGACACATTTCTAAAAAGGGTATATGAAATCAAATTACATCAAAATATGCAAGCAAACTGAGTTCAAGAACAAATATACTTGAGGGCTTGATCTTTTAAATAAAGATTAAATTATTGGAGAGTAACTGTTACTATATTTCTTCCCTGTGCCCATGCTCTACAGTCCTTATCTTCTTCTTTCATTTTTCTCTTTAAATCTTATAACTGTAGCATCTGAGCCCCAATTAGAATCTAAGTTCCTTCAGGATAAGAGTTTTTATATTTTTTTTATTTTTTCATTATTGAATTTATCAGTGCCTTAAAAAGTTGCCTGATTCACCATAGACACTCAAGTCCTTATTAAAAGGTTGAATAAATCTAACCTTTTAGCAACATCCATG
>SJYC01021667.1:0-15188 GCA_006408675.1 Madoqua kirkii | reverse complement strand
TATAGCTCTGTATCTATTAAAATATATCAATCTATATTAGCAAAAAGCTATATTTTCAACTTTAGAAAAACATTAAGATTTCTCTATAATTTTATTAAATTTTGTTTAAGATCTGTCAAAGACTAAGATGCATACTAGTATTTCTTTTCCACAGTTACATTTTTATAAATTTCTATTATTATTTGATCAATATAATTTGATTTTCTTGTCTTTCTTTTTAAAAAATATAACTGTATTTATTTTAATTGGATGCTAATTACTTTAAAATATTGTAGTTGTTTTCCATACATCAACATGAATCTGCCACGGATGTACACATGTTCCCCATCCTTAAACCCCCTCCCAACTTCTACCCCATCCCATCCCTCTGGGCCATCCCAATGCACCAGCCCCGAGCACTTTGTATCATGCATCAAATCTGGACTGGCCATTCATTTCACATATGATATTATACATGTTTCAATGCCATTCTCCGAAATCATTCCATCCTTGCTCTCACCCACAGAGTCCAAAGACTGTTCTACAGACCACAGCCCAATAACCCTGTATGGGAGACAGCAAGTCTCTTTTGCTGTCTTCCCATATAGGGTTATTGTTACCATCTTTCTAAATTCCATATATATGCATTAGTATACTGTATTAGTGCTTTTCTTTCTGGCTTGCTTCACTCTGTATAATAGGCTCCAGTTTCATCCACTTCATTAGAACTAATTCAAATGTACTCTTTTTAATGGCTGAGTAATACCCCATTGTGTATATGTACCATAGCTTTCTTATCCATTCATCTGCTGATGGACATCTAGGTTGCTTCCATGTTAAGGCTATTATAAACAGTGCTGTGATGGACACTGGGGTACAAGTATCTCTCTCAATTCTGGTTTCCTTCCTCTGTGTGTATGCCCATTAGTGGGTTTGCTGGGTCATAAGGCAGTTCTATTTCCAGTTTTTTAAGGAATCTCACACTGTTCTCCATAATGGCTGTACTAGTTCACATTCCCAACAACAGTGTAAGAGGGATCTCTTTTCTAAACACCCTCTCCAGCATGTATTGCTTGTAGACTTTTGAATCACAGCCATTCTAACTGGCATAAAATGATACCTCATTGTGGTTTTGATTTGCATTTCTCTGATAATGAGTGATGTTAAGCATCTTTTCGTGTGTTTGTTAGCCATCTGTATGTCTTCTTTGAAGAAATGTCTGTTTAGTTCTTTGGCCCATTTTTTGATTGGGTCATTTATTTTTCTGGAATTGAGCTGCAGGAGTTGCTTATGTATATTTGAGATTAATTTTTTGTCAGTTGCTTCATTTGCTATGATTTTCTCCCATTCTGAAGGCTGTCTTTTCACCTTGATTAGAGTTTCCTTTGATGTGCAGAAGTTTTTTATTTTAATTAGGTCCCATTTGTTTATTTTTGCTTTTATTTCCAGTATTCTGGTAGGTAGTTCATAGAGGATCCTGCTGTGATTTATGTCGGAGAGTGTTTTGCCTATGTTCTCCTTTAAGAGTTTCATAGTTTCTGGTCTTATGTTTAAATATTTAATCCATTTTGAGTTTATTTTTGTGTATGGTGTTAGAAAATATTCTAGTTTCATTCTTTTACATGTGGTTGACCAGTTTTCCCAGCACCACTTGTTAAAGAGATTATCTTTTCTCCATTGTATATTCTTGCCTCCTTTGTCAAAGAAAAGGTGTCCATAGTTGTGTGGATTTATCGCTGGGCTTTCTATTTTGATCCATTAATCTATATTTCTGTCTTTGTGCCAGTACCATACTGTCTTAATGACTGTGGCTTTGTAGTAGAGCCTGAAGTCAGGTAGGTTGATTCCTCCAGTTCCATTCTTCTTTCTCAAGATTGCTTTGGCTATTTGAGGTTTTCTGTATTTCCATACAAATTGTAAAATTATTTTTTCTAGCTCTGTGAGAAATACCGTTGGTAGCTTGATAGGGATTGCATTGAATCTATAGATTGCTTTGGGTAGTATACTCATTTTCACTATATTGATTCTTCTGATCCATGAACATGGTATATTTCTCCATCTACTTGTGTCTTCTTTGGTTTCTTTCACCAGTATCTTATAGTTTTCTGTGTATGCTGCTGCTGCTAAGTCACTTCAGTTGTGTCTGACTCTATGCGACCCCGTAGATGGCAGAGCCCAATAGGTTCCTCTGTCCCTGGGATTCTCCAGATAAGAGTACTGGAGCGGGGTGCCATAGCCTTCTCTGTATAGGTCTTATGTTTCCTTAGGTAGATATATTCCTAAGTATTTTATTCTTTTTGTTGCAATGGTGAATGGAATTGTTTCCTTAATTTCTCTATTTTCTCGTTATTAGTGTATAAGAATGCAAGGTACTTCTATGTGTTGATTTTATATCCTGCAACTTTACTATATTAATTGATTAACTCTAGTAATTTTCTGGTGGAGTCTTTAGGGTTTTCTATGTAGAAGATCTTGTCATCTGCAAACAGTGAGAGTTTTACTTCTTTTCCAATTTGGATTCCTTTTATTTCTTTTTCTGCTCTGATTGCTGTGGCCAAAACTTTCAAAACTATGTTGAATAGTAGTGGTGAAAGTGGGCATCCTTATCTTGTTCCTGACTTTAGGGGAAATGCTTTCAATTTTTCACCATTGAGGATAATGTTTGCTGTGGGTTTGTCATATATGGCTTTTATTATATTGAGGTATGTTACTTCTATTCCTACTTTCTGGAGAGTTTTTATCATAAATAGATGTTGAATTTTGCCAAATGCTTTTTTCTGCATCTATTGATATAATCATATGGCTTTTATTTTTCAATTTGTTAATGTAGTGTATTACATTGATTGATTTGTGGATACTGAAGAATCCTTGCATCTCTGGGATAAAGCCACTTGGTCATGATGTATGATCTTTTTAATGTGTTGTTGGATTCTGATTGCTAGAATTTTGTTAAGGATTTTTGCATCCATGTTCAGCAGTGATATTGGCCTGTAGTTTTCTTTTTTTGTGGCATCTTTGTCAGGTTTTGGTATTAGGGTGATGGTGGCCTCATAGAATGAGTTTGGAAGTTTACCTTCCTCTGCAATTTTCTGGAACAGTTTGAGTAGTATAGGTCTTAGCTCTTCTCTAAATTTTTGGTAGGATTCAGCTGTGAAGCCATCTGGTCCTGAGCTTTTGTTTGCTGGAAGATTTCTGATTACATTTTCAATTTCTGTGCTTGTGATGGGTCTGTTAAGATTTTCTATTTGTTCCTGGTTCAGTTTTGGAAAGTTGTATTTTTCTAAGAATTTGCCCATTTCTTCCACATTGTCCATTTTATTGCCATATAATTGCTGATAGTAGTCTCTTACGATCCTTTGTATTTCTGTGTTGTCTGTTGTGATCTCTCCATTTTAATTTCTAATGTTATTGATTTGATTTTTCTCCCTTTGTTTTCTGATGAGCCTGGCTAATGGTTTGCAATTTTATTTATCCTCTCATAAAAACCAGCTTTTTGCTTTGTTGATTTTTGCTATGGTCTCTTTTGTTTCTTTTGCATTTATTTCTGCCCTAATTTTTAAGATTTCTTTCTTCTACTAACCCTGGGGTTCTTCATTTTTTCCTTTTCTAGTTGCTTTACATGTAGAGTTAGGTTGTTTATTTGACTGTTTTCTTATTTCTTGAGGTATGCTTATATTGCTATGAACCTTCCCCTTGGCACTGCTTTTATAGTGTCCCACAGGTTTTGGGTTGTTGTGTTTTCATTTTCATTCATTTCTATGCATATTTTGATTTCTTTTTTATTTCTTCTGTGATTTGTTTGTTATTCAGTAGCATGTTGTTCAGCCTCCATATGTTGGAATTTTTAATAGCTCTTTTCCTGTAATTGAGATCTAATCTCACTGCATTGTGGTCTGAAAAGATTCTTGGAATGATTTCAGTTTTTATGAATTTACCAAGGTTAGATTTATGGCCCAGGATGTGATCTAGCCTGGAGAAGTTTCCATGTGTGCTTGAGAAAAAAGGTGAAATTCATTGTTTTGGGGTGAAATGTCCTATAGATATTAATTAGGCCTAACTGGTCTATTGTATCATTTAAAGTTTGTGTTTCCATGTTCATTTTCTGTTTAATTGATCTATCCATAGGTGTGAGTGGGGTATTAAAGTCTCCGACTATTATTGTGTTGTTGTTAATTCTCCCTTTCATACCTGTTAGCTTTTGTCTTACATATTGCAGTGCTCCTATGTTGGGTGCATATATACTTGAAATTGTTATATCTTCTTGGATTGATCCTTTGATCATTATCTAGTGTCCTTCTTTGTCTCTTTTCACAGCCTTTGTTTTAAAGTCTATTTTATCTGAGATGAGTATCGCTACTCCTGCTTTCTTTTGGTCTCTATTTGCATGGAATATCTTTTTCCAATCCTTCACTTTCAGTCTGTATGTATCCCTTGTTTTGAGGTGGGTCTCTTGTAATTGTGTTATTATTAATTTCCCCTTTCATACTTGTTAGCATTTGCCTTACATATTGCAGAGCTCCTAAGTTGGGTGCATGTATATTTATAATGGTTATACCTTCTTGGATTGATTCTTTGATCATCATGTAGTGTCCTTCTTTGTCTCTTTTCACAGCCTTTATTTCAAAGTCTATTTTATGTGAGTATTGCTACTCCTGCTCTCTTTTGGTCTCCATTTGCATGGAATATCTTTTTCCAGCCCTTCACTTTCAGTCTGTAAGTGTCCCTTGTTTTGAAGTGGGTCTCTCGTAGACAACATATATAGGGGTCTTGTTTTTGTATCCATTAAGCCAGTCTTTGTCTTTTGATTGGGGCATTCAACCCATTTACATTTAAGGTAATTATTGATAAGTATGATCCCATTACCATTTAGTTTATTGTTTGGGGTTTGAATTTATACACCCTTTCTGTGTTTCCTGTTTAGAGAAGATCCTTTAGTATTTGTTGGAGAGCTGGTTTAATGGTGTTAAATTCTCTCAGCTTTTGTTTGCCTGTAAAGCTTTTGATTTCTCCTTCATATTTGAATGCGATCCTTGATGGGTACAGCAATCTGCGCTGTAGGTTATTTTCTTTCATCACTTTAAGTATGTCTTGCCATTCCCTTCTGACCTGAAAAGTTTCTATTGAAAGATCAGCTGTTATCCTTATGGGAATCCCCTTGTGTGTTATTTGTTGTTTTTTCCTTGCTGCTTTTAATATTTGCTCTTTGTGTTTGATCTTTGTTAATTTGCTTATTATGTGTCTTGGAGTGTTTCACTTGGACTCTCTGGGTTTCTTGGACCTGGATGATTATTTCCTTCCTTATTTTCAGGAAGTTTTCAACTATTATCTCCTCAAGTATTTTCTCATGGTCTTTCTTTTTATCTTCTTCTTCTGGGACTCCTATGATTCGAAAATTGGGGCATGTAACATTTTTCCAGAGGTCTCTAATGTTGTCCTGATTTCTTTTAATTCTTTTTTCTTCTCTATTTTATTTATTTCTACCATTCTATCTTCTACTTTACTTATCCTCTCTTCTGTCTCCATTATTCTACTGTTGGTTATCTCCAGAGTGTCTTCTATATCATTTATTGCATTATTTATTATTGAGTGACTGTTTTTTATTTATTCTAGGTCCTTGTTAAACATTTCTTGCATCTTTTCAATACTTGTTTCCAGGCTATTTATCTGTAACTCCATTTTGTTTTCAAGATTTTGGATCATTTTTACTACCATTATTCGACATTCTTTATCAGGTAGATTCCCTATCTCTTCCCCTTTTGTTTGTTTTGGTGGGCATTTATCCTGTTCTTTACCTGCTGGGTATTTCTCTGCCTTTTCATTTTGCTTATATTGCTGTTTTGGGGGTGGCCTTTACATATTCTGGCAGTTTGTGGTTCCTCTTTATTGTGGAGGTTCCTCACTGTGGATGGGGTTGGACGGGTGGCTTGTCAAGGTTTCCTGGTTAGGGAAGCTTGTGTTGGTGTTCTTGTGGGTGGACCTGGATTTCTTCTCTCTGGAGCGCAATGAAGTGTCCAGTAATTAGTTATGAGATGTCAATGGGCTTGGAGTGGCTTTGGGCAGCCTGTATATTGGAGCTCAGGGCTGTGTTCCTGTGTTGTTGGAGAATTTGCATGGTATATCTTTCACTGGAACTTGTTGGCTCTTGGGTGATGCTAGGTTTCAGTGTAGGTATGGAGGCATTTGTTGAGCTCCTACCGATTAATGTTCCCTGGAGTCAGGAGTTCTCTGGTATTCTCAGGATTTGGACTTAAGCCTCCTGCCTCTGGTTTTCAGTCTTATTCTTACAGTAGACTCAAGACTTCTCCTTCTATACACCAATGATAAAACATCTAGGTTAATGATGAAAAGTTTCTCCACAGTGAGAGACACCCAGAGAGATTCACAGAGTTACATGGAGAAGGGAAGAAGGAGGAGGGAAATAGAGGTGAGTAGGAGAAGAGGAGGAATCAAAAGGGGGAGAGAGCAAGCTAGCCAGTAATCACTTCCCTATGTGCTCTCCACAGTCTGGATCCCTCAGAGATGTTCATGGAGTTACACAGAGAAGAGGAGGAATGAAGGAGACAGAGGTGGCCAGGAGGAGAAAAGGGGGAATCAAAACGAGAGAGATAGATCCAGCCAGTAATCAGTTCCCTAAGTGTTCTCCACAGTCCGGAACACACAAAGAGATTCACAGAGTTGGGTAGAGAAGAGAAGGGGGAGGGAGGAGATAGAGGCGACCTGGTGGAGAGAAAGGAGAGTCCAAAGGGGGAGAGAGCAGACAAGCCAGTAATCTCACTCCCAAGTAAAAATGGGTACTGAAGACTGGGTTCTTAAAGATACAAAATTGATAACAAGTACCAAAAAGCAAAGATTAAAAATCTAGAATAGAGGTTGGATTTTCAAAAATACAATATTAAAGAAAAAAAGTCACAAAATAATAATATATATATATGAAGTTTGCTTTAAAAATAAGGGTCTTTTTTTGCCAAGTAATAGTAGGTTATAAAAATGTAAATTAAAGGCATAATAGAGGACTTAAAATTTAAAAAAAATAAAAAATAAAGAATGATAGTAAAAATATATCTAGGACTTTCTCTGGTGTTGTTGTGGGCAGTGTGGGGTCAGTTCATTTTCGGATAGTTCCTTGGTCTGGCTTATATTTCTAAGATCTATAGGCCCCTCTTGGAGAAGGCAGTGGCACCCCATGCATTGGAGAAGGAAATGGCAACCCACTCCAGTGTTCTTGCCTGGAGAATCCCAGGGACGGGGGAGCCTGGTTGGCTGCCGTCTATGGGGTCACACAGAGTCAGACATGACTGAAGCGACTTAGACTTATAGGCCCCTTTCTATGTAGTCAGTACTAACTACAGGGTTTTAATCTACTGCACCTGTCATTTCCAAGGAGGTTCTCTCTGTTTTAGCTTCTTCTGTCTGCTGGTCTCTTCAGTGTCTAATTTCCACGCTGACGCAAGGGGGCAGTGGTGGACAGTATTTTAGGCTCACTTGTTCAGTGGCACCGTGGGGAGGGAGGGACGCTGCAAACAAATAACACTGGTGTGTGCTTACAGTGTCTCAGCCACACTGGGCCTGCCCCGCTCATGGCGTGTGTGCCCTCCCTGATCGCACTGCTCAGGCTCTAGGTTGCTCTGCTGGGAACCATCCGAGGCCGGCCTTAGGCTGCATGCACCTCCCAGGTCTAAGCCGCTCAGGTTCAGGCACTTGGGTAGTCCTCAGAGGTGCAGAGTGGTTGGGCCTGCATTTTGTGCCCTTCCTAGGTCCGAACAGCTCAGGTGATCAGGTTTGGCAAGCACGGTAGCTGTGACTTATTGCTTCCCTCGCCCTTGCCTCTCTGTTTTCTGGGTGTACAACTGGAGTACATCTCAGGCAGATGTTGACCATCCAGAACCCCAAGAAGTCTTAGTTAGCAAAGAAGCATGCATGCAGTTTGGTAGATAATGCCTCTCTGGAGCCGCGATTGCCCCCTTCTGGCTCTGGCTGCCTGTCATCCGAGAGAAATGGTCTGTAGCCGGCTAGCTCTGTTCAGTCCCTTGTTCTGTGAGCGGGCCTGATGTGTCTTAGGTTAGGGCTTTTCATGTAGCTCTAGTCAATTCTTTGATCTGTGAGTGGGCCTGGTGGTGTCTTAGGTTAGGGCTTTTGGCATGGTAGCAATCCCACACTCTGGTTTGCTAGCCCAAGTTAGTTCCCTCAGATGGCCCTTGGGGCATTCAGGCCTGGTCCTTACTCTAAGCAATACAGCCCGGCCTCCCTGCCCAGTCCCCGCTTGCTAGTGGCGGGTGCAGGCGTCTGCGCTGCTTCTCCGCTAGGAGAGTTACCTTTGGGCACGTAATCTGTGGGTTTAAATTATTTATTTTTCCTCCCAGTTATATTGCCCTCTGTGATTCCAAGGCTCACCACATACTCAGCAGTGAGAGTGTTTCCTGGTGTTTGGAAACTTCTCTCTTTTTAAGACTTTTCCTGGGACGGAGCTCTGTCCCTACCTCTTTTGTCCCTCTTTTTGTCTTTCATATTTTTTCCTACCTCCTTTTGAAGACAATGGGCTACTTTTCTGGGTGCCTGATGGCCTCTGCCAGGATTCAGAAGTTGTTTTGTGGAATTTGCTCAGGGTTTAAATGTTCTTTTGATGAATCTGTGGGGGAGAAATTAGTCTCTCAGTCCTATTCCTCTGCCATCTTAGGACTGCATCCCCATTCCCATCCTGCGGGCAGGAATCCCTCAGAAGAAATGGAGTAGCCATCATGGTCAACAAAAGAGTCCAAAATGCAGTACTTGGATGCAATCTCAAAAACGACAGAATGATCTCTGTTCGTTTCCAAGGCAAACCATTCAATATCACAGTTACTTAAGTCTATGCCCCAACCAATGATGCTGAAGAAGCTGAAGTTGAATGGTTTTATGAAGATCTATAAGACCTTTTAGAACTGACACCCCAAAAAGATGTTCTTTTCATTATAGGGGACTGGAATGCTAAAGTAGGAAGTCAAGAAACACCTGGAGTAACAGGCAAATTTGGCCTTGGAATGTGGAATGAAGCAGGGCAAAGACTAATAGAGTTTTGCCAAGAAAACGCACTGGTCATAGCAAACACCCTCTTCCAAAAACGTAAGAGAAGATTCTACACATGGACATCGCCAGATGGTCAACACCAAAATCAGATTGATTATATTCTATGCAGCCAAAGATAGAGAAGCTCAACAAAAACAAGACCAGGAGCTGACTGTGGCTCAGATCATGAATTTCTTATTACCAAATTCGGACTTAAATTGAAGAAAGTAGGGAAAACTGCTAGATCATTCAGGTATGACTTAAATCAAATCCCTTATGATTATACAGCAAAAGTGAGAAATAGATTTAAGGGACTAGATCTGATAGATAGAGTGCCTGATGAACTATAAAATGAGGTTCATGACATTGTATGGGAGACAGGGATCAAGACCATCTCCATGGAAAAGAAATGCAAAAAAGCAAAATGGCTGTCTGGGGAGGCCTTACAAATAGCTATGAAAAGAAGAGAGGTGAAAAGCAAAGGAGAAAAAGCAAGATATAAGCATCTGAATGCACAGTTGCAAAGAAGAGCAAGAAGAGATAATAAAGCCTTCTTCAGCGATCAATGCAAAGAAATAGAGGAAAAGAACAGAATGGGAACAACTAGAGATCTCTTCAAGAAAATCAGAGATACCAAGGGAATATTTCATGCAAAGATGGGCTTGATAAAGGACAGAAACGGTATGGACCTAACAGAATCAGATAATATTAAGAGGTGGAAAGAATACACAGGAGAACTGTACAAAAAAGATCTTCACGACCCAGATAATCATGATGATGTGATCACTCACCTAGAGCCAGACATCTTGGAATGTGAAGTCAAGTGGGCCTTAGGAAGCATCACTGAGAATAAAGCTAGTGGAGGTGATGGAATTCCAGTTGAGCTATTTCAAATCCTGAAAGATAATGCTGTGAAAGTGCTGCACTCAATATGCCAGCGAATTTGGAAAGCTCAGCAGTGGCCACAGGACTGGAAAAGGTCAGTTTTCATTCCAATCCCAAAGAAAGGCAATGCCAAAGAATGCTCAAACTATCACACAGTTACACTCATCTCACATGCTAGTAAATTAATGCTCAAAGTTCTCCAAGCCAGACTTCATCAATACGTGAACCGTGAACTCCCTGATGTTCAAGCTGGTTTTAGAAAAGGCAGAGGAACCAGAGATCAAATTGTCAACATCCGCTGGATCATGGAAGAAACAAGAGAGTCCAGAAAAACATCTATTTCTGCTTTATTGACTATGCCAAAGCCTTTGACTGTGTGGATCACAATAAACTGCGGAATTCTGAAAGAGATGGGAATACCAGACCCCCTCACGTACCTCTTGAGAAATCTGTATGCAGGTCAGGAAGCAACAGTTCGAACTGAACATGGGACAACAGACTGGTTCCAAATAGGAAAAGGAGTCCATCAAGGCTGTATATTGTCACCCTGCTTATTTAACTTATATGCAGATTACATCATGAGAAAGGCTGGGCTGGAAGAAACACAAGCTGGAATCAAGATTGCTGGGAGAAATATCAATAACCTCAGATATGCAGATGACACCACCCTTATGGCAGAAAGTGAAAAAGAAAACTAAAGAGCCTCTTGATGAAAGTGAAAGTGGAGAGTGAAAAAGTTGGCTTAAAGCTCAACAGTCAGAAAACTAAGATTATGGCATCTGGTCCCATCACTTCATGGGAAATAGATGGGGAACAGTGGAAACAGTGTCAGACTTTATTTTTTGGGGCTCCAAAGTCACTGCAGATGGTGATTGCAGTCATGAAATTAGAAGATGCTTACTCCTTGGAAGAAAAGTTATGACCAACCTAGATGGTATATTCAAAAGCAGAGACATTACTTTGCCGACTAAGGTCCGTCTAGTCAAGGCTATGGTTTTTCCTGTGGTCATGTATGGATGTGAGAGTTGGACTGTGAAGAAGGCTGAGCGTCGAAGAATTGAAGCTTTTGAACTGTGGTGTTGAAGAAGACTCTGAGAGTCCCTTGGACTGCAAGGAGATCCAACCAATCCATTCTAAAGGAGATCAGTCCTGGGATTTCTTTGAAAGGAATGAGGTTAAAGCTGAAACTCCAATTCTTTGTCCACCCGATGTAAAGAGTTGACTCATTGGAAAAGACTCTGATGCTGGGAGGGATTGGGGGCAGGAGGAAAAGGGGACGACAAAGGATGAGATGGCTGGATGGCATCACAGACTCGATTGACGTGAATCTGAGTGAACTCTGAGAAATGGTAATAACCAGGGAGGCCTGGCGTGTTGTGATTCATGGGGTCACAAAGAGTCGGACACGACTGAGCGACTGAACTGAACTGAACTGAACTGAACTCAGTGTTTAAATGTTCTTTTGATGAATTTGTGGGGGAGAAAGTGGTCTCCCAGTCCTATTCCTCTGCCATCTTAGGACTGCCTCCCCATTCCTATCCATTTACTTCACTGATACCTCAAATATCAATGTTCATTATTCCTTCTCCTGGTTGACTGCTTCCAATTCACCTGAATTCATGGACCAAACATTAATGTTCCTATGCAATATTGTGCTTCACAGTATCGGACAATCCTTTGCCACCAGACACGTCCACAACTGAGTGCCATTTCTGTTTTGGTTCAGTCTCTTTATTCTTTCTGAAGGAATTAGTAATTGCCCTCTGCTCTTTCCCAGTACCACACTAAATACCTTCTGACCTGGAAGGCTCCTCATCTGGTGTCATTTCTTTTCCCTTTTTATACTATTTGTGCATTCTTGTGGTAAGAACTGGAGTGATTTGCCATTTCCTCCTCCAGTGAATCACGTTTTGTTGGAACTCTTCACTATGACCCATCCATCTTGGGTGGCCGTGCATTGCATAGCTCATTGCTACACTGAGTTACACAAGCCTGTTCACCATGACAGGGCTGTGATCCTTGAAGGCAGTCATGTACAATAAATGTACTTAATTTTAGTATACATTTTGGTGAAAATTTTTGATACTGATAAATACGTATGATCAGAATATTCAATATTTCCTTAATTTTACCCATATAAATGGAATCATGAAGATACCATCTTTTATATCTAATCCTGTTGTTGAATTATGTTGTTGTAAGTTCTTCATATTGGTATACCAAAGTTTCTTACTCCAACTACTTGTTGGTAGACATTTCTATTATTTTTTCAGAATTATATACTTATTTTCACTATAATGGAAAATCATATGAAATATACAACTTGTTATTTTTTTTACTTTTGACTCTTCATTTAAATTTCTATAAACTACTTATTTATTTATATGAATCATACACTCACATCCATGGAAGCCTCTCCAAGATCTCTACTGCCAGATGGACAGAAACAGTTTCTCAGGCGAGGTGAGGAAGTTGATGGCTTTCAATAACACCTCCAAAAATGGTCCCTTTATTGAATTATATATTGACCTTTGTCTTCTGTCCCCTTGCTTGCTCAGCTCTGTTCTTATAACTAATGAGCAAAACAGCCTTGTCCATCAGTCAGAGTTCAATTACCTTCAATAGCAGACTTATGGAAGCGGAGACAGGGTGGCAGAGGAATAGAACAGGGAGACCACTTTCTCCCTCACTAATTCATCAAAAGAACGTTTCAGCGCTGAGTAAATTCCACAAAACAACTTCTGACTGCTGGCAGAGGACATCAGGCATCCAGCAAAGCAGATCATTGGCTTCAAAACCAGGTAGGAAAAAATATAAAAGATGAAAAAAGAGACAAAGGAGGTAGGGAGGGAGCTCCGTCCCGGGAAGGGAATCCCGTCCCGGGAAGAGACTCTTAAAAAGAGAGGTTTCCAAACACCAGGAAACTTTCTCGCAGCCTCTGTAGCAAACCTTGGAAGCACAGAGGGCAACATAACACGAAGGAAAAATAAATAATTAAAACCAACAGATTACGAGCCCAACAGTAAATCCCCCAGTGGAAAGAGCAACGCAGACGCCTGCATCCGCCACTAGCAAGTGGGGGTTGGGCAGGGAGGAGCGGGAGGCGCAAACAGCAGTGCTTTCTAAGAATCGGTCCCCGGGGATGCGGGCTGCAGTGCCTTTTTCAAGAATCGGGCCATAACGCCCCACGCGTGGCCAGAGCGAACTAACTTGGGCTAGCAAACCAGACTGTGGGATAGGAACCACGCGAAACACTCGAACATAAGACACTGCCAGGACCACGCACAGAACAGAAGATGGATCGGAAATAGCCAGCTGCAGACCATCCCTCTCTGGTGACAGGCAGCCAGAGCCTTAAGGGCTGGAAGGGGGCAATCACAGCCCAAAAGAGACACTATCTACCAAATTGCAAGCAGGTTTCTTTGCTAACTAAGACTTCTGGGGGCTCTGGACAGTCATCATCCACCTGAGAAGGAACCCCAGTGGTACACCCAGAAAACTGAGCAGCACGGAAAGGCCATAAGTCTCAGCAATTGCGCTTGCCAAACTCCCTAGCTACTCGGACCTGGGAAGGGCACAAAACGCACGCCCAACCAAATCTGCGCCTTGGAGTGCTTCCTGAGCACTGAGCCTGAGTGGCTTAGACCAGGAAGGTGCATGAAGCCTAGGGCTGGCCTCAGACGGTTACCCGGCTGAGCAACATAGAGCCTGAGCGGTGTGCGCTGTGAGCAGGAGCAAGCCCAGTGCAGAGTCCACCACCGCCCTCCCTGTGTCAAGACAGAATTAGACACTGAAGAGACCAGCAAATAGAGGAAGTTATGAGTGGCTTAGACCAGGAAGGTGCATGAAGCCTAGGGCTGGCCTCAGACGGTTACCCGGCTGAGCAACATAGAGCCTGAGCGGTGTGCGCTGTGAGCAGGAGCAAGCCCAGTGCAGAGTCCACCACCGCCCTCCCTGTGTCAAGACAGAATTAGACACTGAAGAGACCAGCAAATAGAGGAAGTTAAACAGAGGGAACTGCCTTGGTAGTGACCTCACACAGCCCACAACGCCAGAGAAAGGGCCAGATACACCTTTACTACTCTTATGATCAACCTCCCCCCCGCCTTGAGTTGATGTGGATGTGATTGTTTTTTCTTTTTTTTTAATTTTATTTTTTCTTCTTTTCTTTTTTATCTTCTTTTTTTAAACTTTCTTAAATTTTTAAGTCCTCTATTTCTCTAATTATTATTTTTATAACTTATTATTACTTTTCAAAAAAACCCGCATTTTTAAAGCAAACACTGTATATAGTCTTTTTGTGGTGGATGTTGTTGTTTTTTTAATAATTCTTGTGGCTTTTTGTTTGTTTGTTTGCTTTTTCTCCTTCTTCTTCTTTTCTTTAATATTGTATTTTTGAAAATCCAATCTCTACTCCACATTTTTAATCTTTGCATTTTGGTTTTGTTGTCAATTTTGTACATTTAAAAACCCAATCTTTAGTACCCAATTTTACCTGAGAGCGAGATTACTGGCTTGACCACTCTCTCCTCCTTTGGACTCTCCTTTTTCTCCACCAGGTGGCCTCTGTCTCTTCCCTCTTCCTTCTCTTCTCTACCCAACTCTGTGAATCTCTGTGTGTTCCAGAAGGCACTCAGGGAACTGGTTACCTGGCCGGCTCTGTCTCCCTCCTTTTCATCTCCCTCTTTTATCCCTCTGGCCACCTCTGTCTACTTCCTCCCTCTCCTCTTCCCTGTATAACTCCGTGAACACCTCTGAGAGGCCAGACTGTGGAGCGCACATAAGGAAGTGATTACTGGCTAGCCTGCTCTCTCCGCTTTTGATCCATCTCATCTCATTCTAGTCACCTCTAACTAATCCCTCCCTCTTCTCTTCTCCATGTAACTCAGTGAACCTCAATGGGTGACAATCAATGTGGAGAAACCTTTCATCTTTAATCTAGATGTTTTAACATCAGTGCTGAATAGATAGATAAGTCCTGAGGCTATTGTAAAAATAAAACTAAAAACCAGAATCAGGAGGCTTAAGTCCAAATTCTGAGAACATCAGGGAAATCCTGAATACAGGGAACATTATTTGATAGAAGCTCATCAAACGCCTCCATACCTACACTGAAACCGAGTACCTCCCAAGGGCCAACAAGTTCCAGAGCAAGACATACCATGCAAATTCTCCAGCAACACAAGAACACACCCCTGAGCTTCAGCTCAAAACTACTCCAAAACCATTGACGTCTCATAACCCATTACTGGACACTTCACAGCACTCCAGAGAGAAGAAAT